>MU270009.1:5039531-5257031 GCA_021432705.1 Caranx ignobilis
AATAACTAACAGGAGAAAATCCCCTAATCAATAACTGTCCACTGTGTTTTCCTACAGTGTTGTGTGGATCATGAACACAACACTGACATTATGTTCCTCCTGTGGATCGACCAATGACAGGACATCATTAGTTCACCTGCACAAAAGGAAGTCTCAGCGTCGGCTCTGATCAGGTTATTGATCGATCCTCTAACATCCTCCTACAGTCCCGGTTTGTTTTGCTGGTAACAGTGGACCTTGAAATCAAAACAACCTTAAGTCTTTTCTTGTCTCTGCACGATCTTACAGGTTGTTGGTAAAATAAAGAGAGTAGACCCCCCCCCACCACCACCACCACTGCCCCCCCCCCACTTTGACCAATTATGTCAAATGTCAACTCTAGAACAGAACTGACAGTTGAGTCCGTGTCCCCCGCTGCTCTCTGCTCACGTGGTTTGACCCTCCTTCTGTGGTAATTCATTTATTAGAGCAGTGCTACCTTTGGTGCCCTTTGTGAAGGAGTGTTTGTGCAGAGTGTGTGTGTGTGTGTGAGTGTGTGCAGAGTGTGTGTGTGTGTGTGTGTGTGTGTGAGAGAGAGAAAGAGAATGAGAGGAAGAAAGAGCTTGCTAAAGGCCAATGTCATGGTGTTTTTGAGCTAAATGTCAGCTGGTCTAATTGGCAACTTTAATAATTCACATACATCCCTCCCCTGCAGTGTGTGTGTGTGTGTGTGTGTGTGTGTGTGTGCACGTGCATTCATCTTTTCCTCATTCGGCCTCAGAAACACTCACTTTACCCAAACTGATCGATCTCTCTCTGATATTAAAATCCTTTGTCAATAAGGAAACAAAGATCAAAGAAAACTCAGGTGCATGTTTTGTGACCATCGCCGTCTTTGTTTACGGTCCGTGATGGGGTTGTCATAGTAACACTTGAACTTCAGTCGGACGCCACAGAGAGGGAGAGATAAAGATGCACATATTGCACATATCTAGTGTCTAACCTGATGGTAACTTCTTTAGCATTGATCAGGCTCCGAGGGTCGACCCGAGTCTGTGGATCAATCACCTGCCCGTCAGCGAACACAGTGATTGGCTCACGCTCCAGCTCGTTGCTCCAGCTGACACGGTTCTCACCATCGTTCACCATGAATGTGAAGAGGAAGGTCAGAGAGAGAGAGAGAGAGAGAGCTACGTCAACGCTCTGGCAGGAGACCAGAGCTCTGGTCAGACTGTGTGAGAGCTGGACTCTTTGGCCCGGATGATGGGACGGCAGCCAACACACACACACACACACATACACACACACACACACAGAGACACATAGTGGACATATATAGGAATCACTTTTTTTGTTTACCATGAAACTGGCACTGTTGTTTGGTTGTTACCTCGCCAGCAAGCAGGTAGATGCTGTCATGTGATGATCCTGCAGTGTGTGTGTGTGTGAGTGTGTGTGAGTGTGTGTGTGGGCCACAGATGGTTGAGGGAAACTCAGAGAACTCAGATCAACAGCTCACCTACTGAGACTGTGAACGTGGTGCTTCCGATTCACACACACACACACACACACACACACACACACACACTCTCTCTCTCTCTCTCTAACACTCACTCACACTGGTGGATCAGCAGCTCACCTGTGGAGACTGAAAGCTTCTGCTTCCTCTTGGGGAGAAGCTGGATGAGCTTTGGCAAACACACACACACACACACACAGTAACACACACACTTTAGATTCTGATTTGTGTTGCGTGCACAGACACAAACTGTTGCACAGAGTTTGAAGATGTGTGCTCGCTCTCTTCAGTCCATGACATGAATGAAGATGTAACACCACACATGTTTATTAAATATCAATATCCACAGTAACTGAAACAAAGAGCAGGTTTCCACAGTAAAAACAACATGTATATATATAATACATACATATACACTGAAAGCTCATCCCTGCTCATCAGCCGCAGCATTTGCACACTGGTGCGATTGTCTCTTCAGCTCCCGTCATCCTGCCTCCTCATGATCTATACATATTGATCAGCTGCAGCTCCTCCTGTGTTCCTATAGTCATGTGATCAACGCACAGCAGCTGTAACCAACACATGCCTTCAGCCACAGCGTCAGGATGACCTGACCCGACCCGACCTGACCTCCTCCCTCTCTGAAGACTCTTTCTTCTTCTCTTCTCCTTCGTACGTCACTGTGTCTCTGACATCCCCCTTGAATCCTCCTATAGACACACGCCCTGACTTCCTTCATCCATCATTGTGATATCATGTGGTTATATACAGTATGTGTGTGTGTGTGTGTGTGTGTGTGTGTGTGTGTGTGTGTGTGTGTGTGACACGGTTTTGCAGAGCTAATAGCGTATAATTATATTAAAGAAGTATTGATCCTCTGTGAAACTCATTGATGTCAGTTGATCAGAGCTTCAGGCGAATTAGAAAACACATGATTGTAAAAGGAAATTCCTTCTTTTTATCATCAGTAAATATACAATCGATACAAAAGATACAACAACATATATGTATTATGTTATATTTGCTGAAGCCAAAGGATGAATATATGTGATAGTAACACAACTGACTGTGTACTACAGTATGTACATTACAAAGTGAGTACATATAGATATACACACACACACACACCTGTGACGGCAGCATCTATATGCTTCTCTTACTCCACAGGCGAGAACCTCTCACACTGCTACAGAGCAGGAACATGCCAACTTTACACACACACACACACACACACACACACACACACACACACACACACACAGGACCATATGCTGTATCTCTGTAGAGCGTCACAACCAGTGCGAGAGCCGGTGCCAGAGGTCCTCCCTCCGTACTGACCCGTCACTGTTGCTGTGCTCATTATCATTATTATTATGACTATACGAGTTACTAGTTGTGATTGTGTCGCGTGTTTTGCGTCCTACGATCAGGTCTTTTGATCGGCCTTAATGGCAATTCCGATCAATTCCGATACTATGCAAATGAGCCGATGGCGTTCGGGTCGGCGTTCGATCGGAGAGCAGAGCGACAGAGACACAGCAGCACTGTGTGTAACTCCCCGCCCTGATGCCGAGGAGTGTGAGTCTCAGAGGGGATGAATTATTTTAACCCAGCCACACCTCACTGTAACACACACACACACACACACACACACACACACAGCACAAGTGTAAAACAGCAAGTTCATTATCTGGTGTGAGCTCTGTGCAGGGGAGCAGAGGAGCAGAGGAGCAGAGGAGCTCGTGACCCCCCCCCCCCAGAGAGCAGACACACACAGGGGTTTACAGAGTGTTACGACACCTCAGAAACACCCCCGTCCTGCCGAGTGTGCTGCCACCTCCCCCGCCTCACCTCCCCCCACCTCCCCCGTTTCCAATTTTCGCCTCAACACGCCTCATTGGCACAAACGTACGAGGTCACTTTTCCCAAAGCAGAAGAAAAACAATCAGCAGGAAATAAAACTTCAGATCAGACTCACTGGTCGTGGTCGTATCACTCCGCCACACAAACTAGTGCCTGGTTATATCCCTGTTATACAGACATATATGTGAAGTAATGTCTGCGACTGTGAGCTTTGACCTTTGACCTATGACCATCCACATCTAATCAGTTCATCGTTGAGTCCGAGTCAAAGTTTACAGCAAATATGTAAAGTTTCCCTGAGGTGTGACAGAGTTCACAAGGTCGAGAGTGTGTTTTCTAGGGTCACACTGACTTTGACCTTTGACTTTTTCCCTGCAGCAGCTCTGTCCCCTGAGCGTCCTCCCGTCCCTCACGTCCTCTTGTCTCCACTGGTTTGTCCACAGCGTCAGCTGGATTTGAACAGACACCAGTTTAACCATAACTGTTTGTGGTTTGATGTGACGAACTGATCGTCACCTCACAGGAACATGATGACGCTCATCTGTGTGTGTGTGTGTGTGTGTGTGTGTGTGTGTGTGTGTGTGGCATTGCACTGATATTGTTAACCACTGCTCTGATTGAGTTACTGTGATTTATTGTTTCCTGTTCCCTCCCCTCATCCTCCCCCATTAACCACACACACACACACACACACACACACACACACTGTGGTTTTATAATTCTGTTTCTATTTGTTTGGTTCTATTTTATCTTCTTCTATTCTCTCTGTATCTGTGGGAGGAGGTTGGAAGAAACGTGACCTCTGCAGCAGGAGGAGGACGCTGTGTGTGTGTGTGTGTGTGTGTGTGTGATTCTTGTTGATAGTGATAATCATGTTTAATGTTTTGCTTAATTAATGCATCTGAATGAGGTTTTAATATAACAACAAGATGTATGATGAGTTCATATGTCACATGACTTAAGCAACCAATCCTGTCAGCTTGTTCTGACAGGGGGCGGGGCTTAACCTGAAGCAGGAGGGATCCTGCTGTCATCTTTCCTAGATGTACTTTCAGCTCTGCGTCACTAACTCTTTGACTTCTGCTTGGTCTCCATAGTTACGATGAGTGCGTTGGCCCCGGTTCAGCTCAGATCTACATTCCTACCGATGACCCGCCTCCTTACTCCCTACTGGACCCCTGTCAGAGGGGGGTGGAGCAGGGGGAGGAGCCTCATCCCGACCAGTCTCTGTACTGTGGAGAGACATCGTCCAGCAGCACCGACTGGTTCCCCCCCTCCCACTGTGCTCTGGGGCTCCAGGGGCCGGAGCACCACCACATTGCATCCATCTCCTTCCCGCTGGAGGCGGCGCCACCGTACGAGTCGGTTCTGGCCGAGCAGGGCCAGCCCCTCCCCCTCATGCCATGTGACCTTTATAAACACCAGTCAGAGCGGGGGGGCGATGGCAGCGGCCCCCAGCAGCCTGGGGCCAGCCATATCCTGTAGGACACGATGACACGGGGAACAAAATGGCTGCCAGGAGCGGCCTGGGACGCCAATCAAGACACACACACACCTTCACACACACACCTTCACACACACACACACACACACATCAGAGGCTGAACATGGTGGACCGACTCTCAGCCGGACTCCAGCTCCAACCTGCAGTTTGTTCCTGGACTAAACACAGACTTTGAAGCTGTCGCTCTGAGTCGGACGTTCAGTCACGTTCAGCTTCACCTGGTTCTGACTGTTGATCTCTTTTTGTTTCAGACCCGAGCGTCGTGCGTTTGTTTGGAGTTAGTGACGACACGTTTACTCATCATTGTACCGTAGACGGCAGGGTGAGTGTGTAGGAGGCGTGAGAACAATATTTTAGACGTGTAGTTTAAGGTAAACACAAGCACAGCCCCCACCCCTCCTGTTTGATTTGGTACAATCCTCACCTGTCACCTGTCAGTATGATGTCATGACCCTGTGTTTGAGCCATTCAACCATCAACTCTCCTCCCCCTTCTCCTGGCTCCAGTTGTATCCATCTGTCCGTCATGAGCGGCGAGGGGGGCGGGGATTCACCTCGTCCAAACTGTTTCCTGTCAAGGGCTCTGGTTCTGATGTCGGCGCTGTACCTGGACCCAGCAGCAACATGTAGCTCGCAGCCTCTGGACCAACAGAGACGTGACACATCAAACTGTAGAAACGCAGCATCCACTGGGGTACGGAAGACCAGGAGGGTCAAACTCATATGACGAATAAGAAACATTATACAATCTGATAATATTTAAGACTTTTGTAGAGTTCTGACTTTAAGGTTTTGTTTGCAGGTAAATGATGAAGAACACAAATCCATTTCGCAGCGAGGCCAAAAATCTTAATGAGCTTTAAGGAAATTAAAAATAGAAAATTAACAAAACTACATAAAATGATGAGAAATGAACAGGTTCAAAGTTAGTTTAATCAAACTAACAGCAATAATGACAGAACTGTCAAAATAAGAGACACAGAAAACAATATTGTGTTTTTGTGTTTAGTTTAAAGTCAGAGTTCAAAACCTCGCATGTAAATTTGACCCTAATCTTCTTCCGTACAGGAGCAGTCGGTGCTCGTGTGTTTTTCTTCTTTGCTTCTGCTCTGATGACGTAATTAATCTGAATAATCTCAGCCCGAGTCACTGCAGACGTTTCCCTCCCTCAGACAAGCGTTAACAGGCGGGAGGGTCATCTGTGTCCGTGGTTCCAAACCTGCACTGACGCTTGAGTCTTTAGATCCTGTTGATGTTGTTTATTATGTATTTTCTATCTTCACTTGCCTACCTTCATGTTCCACTAGGGGGCCTCAGGCCTCAGGTTGGGAACCTCTGGTCTGTTTTCAGGTCTCAGGATGTCGTTCAAACACCTCAGCGTCTCAATAAGTTTATTTATTGATAAGTCAGAGAAAGAATCACATCTTTGTTTCTGAGAATTTGCCTTTGATTTACAAATTGGTTTCTGATCACTTGTAAATAAACTGACATCCAAACAGCACTTGTTAACTTTCCCGATAAAACGAAGCTGAGCAATCAAACATCTTCATTATTTAACCCTGCAGAGAAAACGGGTTCGATTAGTCATTGGTTTCCTGATCAATGATCCCTAAAGACTTTTAACGTGGGTTCAGGTTGTAGTTTGGTTGATTGAACGTCGCCGCGTCTCGTCCTGTGCTAGTCAGTGTTTACATGCTTTTATTTTGAAGGTTTCTGTGTTAGAAAAGCAGATGAACTTCCTGTCACCTGTTCCTGTGTTTTGACAAAGACAAATGTTTGTGGAGGGAAAACCTGCGTGAACCTGGAGACACTACGACCTGTAGATGACATCACCTGTCGCTGAAGCAGGAAGCCGTTGGAGGCGACGGCGCTTCGGTAACAACTCACGTTTTCCATTTTATTGTGTTTGTGTTGATGATAGTTTTACATATGATGTGTTGATGGACCATGTGTCGATGTTGCCTCTAAAGTTTCCCTCAGACTGTTAAAGCTCCAACTCTGTAGCCACGCCCTCAGAAGCTCAGCACAACCATGTGATTGGCTCTGTCCAGTGTGTGGTCGAGGTCACGACCTTTGTTGTTTTTCATTGTTCTCCATCGACCGTCATCTACAAACTTTATGTCTCTTTTCTCTCTTCTTGTTTTTTTCCCTCCTCCCTCGCTCTTTTCCTCCCGCCAAGATTCAGGGAAACTTTATTAGCAAAACAAACACGGACGTCATTTCATTTTCTCCCACTGTCGTTACTATTTCAGGATTAATTGGCTGGTGAGGAAATTCAGACGGTAATTAGTCATTCATGATGATTCTGTTATTAAAATAGATCAGCCGTGTAGATTTATTTGTCTGGTGTCTGTGATCCTTATTATAAAACTACACCGATGATAAAAGACCTGCGCACACAGACTGCATTTATATGACACTTAGCATTAGCTCTAGTGTTAGCGTCCTGCAAAGATCAGTTATCAGAGGCAGAAGTAGCTCTTTGATTATGTAAAGTGAGAGGTTTCTAAAACTTTGTGTGTTTTGAATTAATAACACATAAAGTCATTGAACGAGCTCAGACTGATCCAGTGAGGACTTCTGTTGCACCTCCTGCTTCTTCTGCCCGGGTGTTTGACCCCTGAAGGTCAAAACACTGCGGCTTAACAGAACAGGAAACGTTTCTGGGGACGTTAAAGAGTGATGCACCTGCCGGGGAGAGATTTGCTGCATCACTCTTTTCTTTTATGTTGTAAGGACTGAATTTTTGGGGGTTTGTTTTGGTTTTGCTGCTCATCCTTTGTGTTTTCAGTGCGTTGAGCTTCAGGGCCACCGTACCTTCACCTGTTTAAAAAAGTCAAACATGAAGACAGATGTTTGGTTTTTAATGAGAGGGAGAGTCTAAAACATTATTCAGATGAAATCACCTGCTTCCACACTGCTCTTCTTTGTTGTCCGTGTTCATCATGTGAAATGATGCATTTAATGTCTCGGCACCACAGTTGTTCTCCTGTCGTCCACCAGAGGGCGCTGCAGAGATGAATAATGGGTGGGGAGCTGGATGAGGATCCTGTTTGAGGTTTAATTAGATTAAAGTGAAGTGTGGAGATGATGATGTCAGTGTTACTACAGACTTTACAACTCGTCTTCACATCTGTGTCTCTGTAGCTACATGTGTGTTCATGTGTCACCTGTCAGTCACTTCCTGTTTCCTCCTCGCTCTTTCTTCCTTTCTTTCTCTCCTGGTCTGTGAAGGCAGCAGACGCCATGTATGATATTAGGACGGTGGTTAATGGCGTTTGTTTATGTTGTGTATTAGAGGATTTTTGGTAAATATTTTCTTCTGTAGAGAAGAGAGAATAAACCTGAGACACCGGCTCGTCTCCAGCAGCTTCCTGTGTCTTTACTGTTTCTCACTCAGGTCTCACAGCTTCAGCTTTGTTTGCACCGACCCTGTTTAGTTCCAACACTGCAGGAGAAAACGCTTTATTGATTTGTAATTGATATTATTTTGAAAACAGGTGAAGCTCAGACTGATCACACACACACACACACACACACACACACACACACACAGGATGTGTGTTTCCATATAGAAAATAAAAACATACAGAACAGTGGAAGATGAAGCAAATTCAACACTTGACTGTGAAATGCAGCAGCGTCTGTGAACGTCCCAGTGAAAACCCTGTGAAACTTGACTCTGTGAACACACATACACACACTCTGTGAACACACACACACTCTGTGGACACACACACACTCGGTGGACACACCTGAAGGTTGTTGTTGTTGTTTTAGAGGCTGAGTCACAGTTGGAGCCGTGGAGGTGGAGTCGTCTGTTGAACCTGTCACAGCTGAGGCGAGGGTTATTTTTGTTCTTCAGTCTGAGCTGAACTGGATCATCCAGATGTTTCAGACACCCACACACACACACACACACACACCTGCCCGGAGGCCTGACGCTCTGCTGTGTCAAAACCAAAGACGTCGTCGTTTAAAACCTGCTGAAGAAGATGAAGGTCCAGATCTTCATCCTGCTGCTGGTCTTCGTGCTCGAAGCCTCCGGTGACTCCAGTGATTCACCTGAAGACTCTCAAGGTTCGTCCTGTGTTTGTTTGTTTGTTTGTTTGTTTGTTTGTTACCTGTGCCTCACCTGTAAGTCTCTGACATCACAGAACTCTGTGTCCTGATCTTTCAGTTCTTCCTGAGGACGTTGCTATGGGGGCTCTCCTTGACGACGGCTTCATAGACGCTGGAGCATCAGACTTTAAACGTAAGACTCTGATGTTTTTTACTCTGCTGCACATCTGGACAGATGTTAATGAGCTGATCTGAGAGAAGTTTAAGTGCAAGGGGGGTGGCTGCACAAAACACCTTAAGACTTAAGACTTTCCTTAAAGTCTAAGTTAAGGTTTCCTTTAGATAAAAACAGTTGAAACACTTAAGTCTTCTCTTATCTTTGTCTTACACTTAGGAAATCACTTAACTCTTTCCTTTAACTGTGAAACTCCCTTAATATAAAAAAACAACTCATATTTAAGTAGAAAACTTAAGGTGTTTTGTGGAGTCAACTCTTCCCTGAAACTTTGAGGACTCATGAAAATAAAAGTGTGATTATCGTGTCATTTTAAAAACATGAAAGTGTTTCTGACTAAGATACTAAGGTGTGATACCAACAACACACCTGAGGTAAATGTTGAACCTGTGTGTTGCAGCAGAGGATGATCCCACGGACAGCACGTGAGAGGAGAAACACACAGAGCCCGTCTCCACCAAAACATGTTGTGATCAATACCAATAAGTAAATAAATTGATCTCCAGTTGATTTGGTTTTCTACTTTAAAAAAAAGAAGAAGAAGAAGAAGAAGAATGATGATGAGTGTGACAGACATTGTGAAACAAAAAATGGAAAATCAAAAACCTTGAATCAATAACTGTTGTTATAAATCAATAGAATTCACATCAATAATCAATGTTTATCAAAATAAGAGCTGGAGTTTGTCTCAGTCTTTTTGTTTTTCATCAGCGTTATATTATAAATAAACACAGAGCCGAATTCCGCCGAACTTGGCCGAACTGGACCGAACTGGGCCGAACGTGTTCGCAGTGTTTGACTGAGCGCGTGCTCCTCGGGTTCAGCTCTGAGACCACGTCGCCCTCCTGCGGCTCCTCGGTGTCAGTGCACGGTGACGTTTGACTGGGTTTAGTTCAGAGAAAGTTCAGCTCGGTTCGTCCAGGTGAGTTAATGCTCTGGGGTCTTTTAATCTGAAAGGTCGAGCAGGAAGTGGAGTGGTCTCAGTGGTGTGTGTGTGTGTGTGTGTGTGTGTGTGTGTGTCAACAGCGTCTCAGCCCGAGGAAACTTGTTGGTCGCCGGCTGCCATGTGATCCGTCCGCCGAACCCCGGTCAGAATGTCAACCGTCATTTGTACCCTGCTCCTCGGTAAGCGACACCGCGCCGGCCCCTTCCTCCTCCCTCCACCCGGTGCCGTCAGACTCTCCCACCCGCCCCGCGCGCTCTTAACCTCGGCCGGAGTTGTTCCCGGAGTTCGCCGGTGATCGCGCGGAGCCACAGCCGGGGAGGGAGGGGGACCACACCATGCGCTCCTTAGCGGGACTCGCTGCCGTGGTGGCGGCGGCCACCGTCTACCTCTACCTGCTGTCCACACACCTCCCCCCGGGGCCCCGGCAGCTCCAGGCGGGGGGCTCCGAGGGGGAGGACGAGGAGGGGGTCCACGAGTACAGGTAAGTGAACACAGAGTGAGTGTGAGAGCAGGGAGACGTGAACAGCGTCAGTGTAAATGACCAGAGCTTCAGTCTGATGTGGATCAGTCACAGTCACGTGACCACAGACACTGACCTGTTTGTTTGTGAAGTAAATAAATAAGGACAAAAGTAACAACACAAACACAAACAGGTGGATTCACTCTATAAGCAGCACTGATCATTATGAACTCATATCAGAGATGTTTTCGATCATACAGTATTGATTAGCTGATTAATCAATGAGTGAATCTGAAGATGTTTTGATGCTTGATGTGAACAGGGTAAAACACTGAGGTCACCTGGTCTTCACCTGGTGCACCTGGTGCTTCTGGTCAGAGAAGACAGAGCGAGGAAAAACAAAGGTGATTGATTTTCTCAATATTGATCGATTTCCCATGATTCAAAGCAGCAGAGCTTTTTACTCTGATCAGATCCCTCTTCTCTATTTTAAGACTCCTGGGGGGATTCCCAGTTCATCCTGACTGGAAACTGTGGGACTAGTGTGACTGTACCTCTCTGCCCTCCCAGTGCATTGTGGGATAGATTCTGTCAGGACGAAGTGACGTAAATAAAACAGATTTATCTGCTTCAGTGACGTAAACAGAGGAAACCTGCAGCTCTGTCCTGTTAACGCTGTGTCAATAAAGTTCAGTTGGATTTAGGGCTGAGTATATGATCATCATCATCATCATCATCATCATTATCAGATGTAATACATTTCACAGACCCAACAGGTCCCACCATGAGCAGCACATGGTCACTTCCTGTACTGGAGTCAGAGTGGGCGGGGCCTAAAGAGAGAGCCAGAGATAGAAGCTGCAGTAACAGTGTAAGAGCAACTGTGATTGAATATCAGCACTAAAGGTTAAGATAGTGATCGTTATTGTATTATTATAATAATGTCAGTGAATTATAGTGAAAGTGTTTATTTGTCTTCAGAGAATAAATCTGATTATTGACTATAATGATATCGATGATGTCATCGTGGCAGTAAAATCAACTGTGATTGGATTTGAAGTCTCTTATGTTTCTCTCTCTCTCCTGTTCACTCAGAACACGTTGGACTGATCGGATTACTCCTCGGTGTGTGTGTGTGTGTGTGTGTGTGTGTGTGTGTGTGTGTGTGTTCAAGTGCTTTTACGTATTTGTGGAAGTATTTTGAAATGTGCCAGACAGTCACTGTGGGTTGTCTAGGGATGATAGAATAACACTGACTAAGACACTTTGAGGCCAAGAGCATGAGTGTGTGTGTGCGTGCGTGTGTGTGTGTGTGTGTGTGCGAGATATCGTTCATCCTGTTACTTATCAAGCCGTTTAACCTCCACCTCCACATCTGTTGACGTCCAGTTTGTTCTGGAGTGTGTGTGTGTGTGTGTGTGTGTGTGTGTGTGTGTGTGTGTTGTGTCTCAGTTTCTGACCTGAAACTTGAACTTTAACCTGAACTTTGTTTGAAAGTTCAGTTTATTTTGAATTATTGACTAATTATTACAGTGAATCATGGTGAATGTTGAAGTGACAGACAGTGAGGAAGGATTTATAACGCGTGAACAACTTTTTATAGAGAGGTTAAACTGCCAAAACAAATCCTGCCTGAGTGGCGTGTGTGTGTGTGTGTGTGTGTGTGTGTGTGTGTGTGTGAGCGATATTGAAAGTGCCTATGAAGACACATATTCCTCCTTTAAATACTGTACATAGGTTTTCTCAGCGCTGACGCATCATCAGGCCACGGACCAGTGACGGGTGGGGACAGAGCAGGTGGTGGGAGGGGGGGAAGGGGGAGGGGCATCTTGGGTTTCAGGGTAGGGAGGGGGGACGGGGGTAGAAGGGGAGGAGGGAGGCAACGACACTATTTCTGTCCCTCAATCAAGTGTCTCCTGTTACAGACACACACACACACACACGCCTGTAAATCAGGGACTGGTACCGGTGACGTCTGATCCATTTCTGGGTCAGTTGCATTCTGGGAAATGTAGGAAACTGGGGGAGTAGATGGACCTGTGGAGGGTTTATTGATGATTTATTGGTTGATGAACGGTGTTTGCTGTGTTTTTACGCTGCAGGCTGACCTTCCCCTCCGACCTGGACGAGCTGCGGGAACTCGCCGACATGCTCAAGTTCTACAAACAAGAACATCACGGCTACGTCCTGCTGCTGTTCTGCAGCGCCTACCTGTACAAACAGTCCTTCGCCATCCCTGGCTCCTCCTTCCTGGTGAGGATGGCGTTTTTAACATCTGATTATGAGGATAAATCCAGTGGCACCTCCTTGTACGGTGGCCCTGAGGGCTCAATCCACAGCAACTTCATTGGTTTCGACCCTGGTGGTCGTAGTTATTGTGACAGGAGCGAAGCAAAGAGTGCAGGGATGGACGTTTGTAATGGTTACCATGACAACCGAGGTCTGATACACTGAAGGAGGACTGGAGGAACACAAAGATAGCAACGTGTTTGTTGGTTAGCATGTTAGCATGTTTGTTAGCAACCAGAAGTGCATTGACCTCTCAGGGCCACCATAGCCTTAGATACTGTCACTCATTCACCCCCCCCCCACAGAACATGCTGGCTGGGGCGATCTTCGGGCCGTGGGAGGGTCTGGTTCTGGCCTGTCTGCTCACCACCTCAGGCTCCACCTTCTGCTTCCTGCTCTCCTCGGCGTTCGGGAAGCAACACGTCGTCCAACTCTTCCCAGAGAAGGTGGCGCTGCTGCAGAGGAAGGTGAGACGGTGTGTTCAATGTCCTACTTCACAGTAGGAGAAACCGTGTTTAGGGTTAGTTTTATAGAGCCCAAAGGAAATCCTGCATCCAGCTCTCTGGACACTTTCAGTTATCTGTGTTATACCTCCTTCCTGTTTTCTCCCACCTTTCCTTTCTTCTTCTCCTTCTCTCTCTCTCTCTTTTCCATCAGGTGGAGGAAAACCGCAGCAGTTTATTCTTCTTCCTTCTTTTCCTCCGTTTCTTCCCTATGACTCCCAACTGGTTCCTTAACATCACCTGTCCTGTCCTCAACATCCCTTTGCCTATTTTCTTCTTCTCTGTGTTTATTGGTGAGAAAACAACAACAACAACAACAACAACATAAACATCTGGAGTTATTTCATCACCCAGAAGCTGCTCTCTCTCTCTCTGTCTCTCCTGCAGGTTTGATTCCCTACAACTTCATCTGCGTCCGTACGGGCTCCATCCTGTCGGAGATCTCCTCCCTGGACGACATCTTCTCCTGGAGCACGCTGGCCCAGCTCCTGGCCATCGCCCTGGTCGCTCTCGTCCCCGGAGCGCTCATCAAACACTACAGCAAAGGTCACCTGAAGGTCGACGGCATGGACAGCAACGGCACCGGCCGGGCCGAGGTCAAGCAGGACCGGAAGAGACGGTGATTCTGGGTCGAACTTTGTAGCAGAAGGACTGAGGAGGGAAGAAACCGGTCGACCTGTGACCTTTTGTCGCCTCCAGCCCTCTGGATTGTATCGAGGTCACACCGGATGCTCATCATACGTACAGCATAACAGCGTCGACCTGCTCTGACATGCTCTCAGGTCGTGTTTCAACCAGACGTCAACGGTTTCACTTCCCCACAGATCTCTCACCGCTAAAACTGTGAATGGGAGGTCAGCACTAAAGACAACGAAAACAAAACAAGTCTTAATGTCGCTGAGGTCAAGTGTTCGAGAGCTCTCGCTGTTTGTCTTGATTTAAATGTTGGAGTTGACGGTTTATTTTCTTTTTGAATTGATGTATTTATTTTGACTCAGATGTCGTAGAGATGTGATTCTGGGGGCGTCATGACGTCGCCTTAAAGCCCCGACTGATGGTTTTCATTGTAAAATCTCACCTCTTTGTTTTTGCCTTGTTGTTGCTGACGCGTGCAGGACACATCCTGATGATCTGATCTGGGTTTTTTTATGCCTGTAATGAAGCAGGTCATCACACTGAGCTTTAAGAGTCATTTCCTGTCTGTATGGCGTCCACAGAGCAGAGCCCTCTTGACCTGCTGCAGAGAAACCGACACCACTTCATGTCCCTGACTTTCTCCTTTGTTGATTTTACGCTCTGCTGTGGATCAAGAGACCGAGGCTGGAAAATGAAGCCATAAACAGTGAAGAAGCAGCAGCTGCAGTTCCTCTCCTGACCACTAGAGTGAGTCTCCAACAGTGAGTTAAAATGTCCTTTAACTTCGACAGCAGAAATCAACATGTTTACAGCCTTTTAGTTTTATACAAGTTCCTTGTTTTGATTTTATTAAAGCCTAAAATTTTACATAATTAAGGGGCGGGGCCACTGGGTAAGTGTGCGTTTGCCACAAGCTGGATGCGCTGAGTCACACTGACAATCAGGCCCCTCCCCTTTGCCCATATTTGGATTAGCTAGGAGTTAGGGGGCGGGGTCATGCACTGCCAGGATGGCAGCAGCAGAAAAGCTCACTCTGAGCTCCAGAGACTTGTGGAAGTCCGTGTGGACAGGGTTAGGGTTGGGGTTTTGGACATTTTGAGCTAAAGGTCGAGTCCTCACCTGTGTGTCTTAATTTAATGACCTTCACAGTTTTAAAGCAGCTCTTCATAAACACAAACACACCTGTGGTTTCTCTGTAGTTTGAGTTTTGTCAGGTTTTGACACTGATGTGAATGATGTGGAATAAATGTGTCTCCCATCACTTCTTCCTCACTGATTTGTACTTTAACTGAACCTGCCCTGATCTCCTCACAGGTACAACATGTAGCACCCTCCTTCCATCCAGTCTGCAACATGCAGGTTTACTGTCAGCTTTAACAGCTATCATCAGCCTCGTCAACATATCAACACTATCACTTGTCATTTCTTAGAAAATATCAGTTACAGACACTTTGAGTCATTAAAGTTTTTATTTTTTTATTAATTCAGTGTTTCAAAGTCCTGCACTGACATTAAAGGTGCTTCATGTCATTTTTAACCAACAGCAGCCCGATCAACATGCAACAAGAGGACGACGGCCAGGTAAAAAAAAAAATGTTGAGACTGAAATAAACAGGGTTATGATGTGCACACTATGTTGTTCCTCAGAAATAACTCAACGAATACACAACAACAACAACAACAACACGTTGCTATGGGACACACACACTTTGCTGTAACCAGGTACTTTACACTATAAAATGAGACTTTGTAGTAAAAACTGCTCCAACAAACCAACCTGTGTTGACGTCAGCAGTGTGGACGTTTTAATGGTCCAAACACGTCAGGACGTTCAAAACCCACACGTCTACCATCGTCTAAGTCGAGAGCGTTTGTCTCAGCACAGACGTCAAATTGTTGCTGATTCTAAACCAACTATCTGTTCAATATTTTATTATTTGATTGATTTCCATTGGTTATTGAGATCAGTTTGGTTTTATATGTTGATGTTGAAGATGAAACCGGAGTGACCCCCAGACCCTGCTGTTGTTCATGAACACCGAGCCTCAGACACTGATGCATTCACTGCTGTGGGAGATCAGAGGCTCGGGGCCTCCCGGCTGCACAGGTGCGCAGATGCTGCAGGTGCTGGTTTTAAGCGGGTCGAGGTAGGACCACTCCCTCTCCTTCACCATCTCAATGGACAGCTCGATCTGCTTCTTCACCGGCTTGGACGACGGACACCTCTGAGGCCTGCGGAGGTCGGGGGAGGCGTCCGAGGTGGACTGAAGCACCTCAGGCTCCAGGTCGGAGTTGGGATCGCTGTGACCCTCTGTGACCTCCCGCTCCAGGGTGCACATGGATAAAAACCGAGGCTGGCGGTGGATTGTGTTCTTGGAGTGTTCCCTGTGTTTGCCGCCGTACACCGAGCTGGGCATCGGCCTCGCCTTGAAGACCTGTCGCTCCTCCTTCAGACACAGGTTCCCCAGCTCTGCTACGATCTTGGCCTCCTTCTTCCTCCGCTCTCTCTCCAGGAAGTGGAAAGGCTGCGGTGAGGCTGCAGCCGAGGCCGGGCCGCCTTTGGACTGGTTGCTCCTGTGCTGGTTGGACCGCTGACTGGAGCGGCGGCTGATGATGTCATAGAGAGGCAGGTGAGTGTGCGCCGGTGCAGGTGAGGCCTTGAACTTCTTCTGACACTCCCTGAGCTCCTCCAGCTCGCGGCGCAGCAACATGTTCTCCAGCTCGATCTCCGAACGACTCCGAACCTTGTGCCTCTTCCTGTCCTCCTCTCTCAGCATCATCTGGAAGGGTTTGGGCACCGTGACCTTGGAGTTGGACCGAACCTTCGCCTCGTTTTGACGGGCCGGTCTCGCCTTCGGTTTGGAACACGAGGTCTTGGGCTGGAATCGGAAGTGCTTCTGGGTCGTCACCTCCTCCGGGCTCAGCAGGACATCCCTGAGAGAAACAACAGAAGAGTCACAGATAATAAAAAACCAAAATCTCCTCCCTTCTCTTTGTCTCCTCCTGCTTCACCCACCTGCTGAAGGTCCGGCCTGGACCCGAGGACCTCCTCCGGTGGTCCAGCTCCAGCTCCCCTGTGCTGCCCTCTCCACAGAGCTCTGACTGGTCAGAACCACTCGACGTGTCATGGAAGTCCAGCTCCTCCTGAGAGTTGATCCTCTGGAGTTTAGGAGCTGAGCAGCAGCTGCTGCAGGACCAGAGAGAAGAGACTTATTGATACGTCTAAAATACTGATCATCAGTTTTCCATTGAATGCAACACTCGTATTGATGCTTTGTTGATTTTATTGTATTAGTTGAAGTTTTAACCCTCAGTCTGACCTGATGGATTGTCTGCTCTCTCTGCTCCTCCCTCTCCTCAGCTCTCCATCTTCCTCCTCCTCCTCCCTCTCCACCTCCTCCTCCTCCCGGTGCCACTCCCGGCCCTGGCTGATGTACATCCTCTCCAGCTCGGCCATGTTCCTCAGATGAGCGTTCTTCAGCTCCTCCAGCCTCCTGTAGTACTCCTGGTTGGAGAAGTAAACCTGCTGCTCCCTCTGCAGCCCGTGGATCTCCAGGGACACAGAGCTGCGAATGCCTCCTCGACCTCCTCGACCTCCTTGACCTTCATCGCCACAGTCACAGTCCAGGTCGAACTCCTGAGGAGGAGGAGGTGAATAAACCATCACCAAACTATAATGTTAGGTTTAATCAACAGTACAGATGTTTCATAACAGCAGCCAAACAAACAAAGAGACGATCCAAGAGGCTGAACTCCAGACCAGGAGGAACGTTAAATAACTGTATCACATGTAAAATGACATTTTAAAGGCTTTAAATTCCACTTTATGTTTCAGTGCACGTGGAAAAGAAAAATCTCCTTGTGAATAACTGAACCTGGTTCAAACCTTTTCAATAATCTGTGTCTGGACTGTTTCCTTGTGACAGACGTCAATACAACACATGGTGCTGGTTCAAACATGTCAGATGTGTTTGTTTTTATCTTTTCACCATCATTGTTGTCACTTGTAATACTGTCCCAGTCCAGCAGGGGCTCCAGAGCACAGGTTGAGAACCACTGGTTCTTGCACTGTTTACTACTGTTTTTCTTTTTATCTGTTTCTATTGTTGTTCTTTCCCTTTGTTGCTCTTTGTTTCTCACAGTTTCACATCTTTGGCCTCTTTTTTTATTCCTTTCATCTCGTCCTGTTGTTTTCTGTTGTTTTACCTCCTGTTTAACATTTGTTTCCACCATCGTCATCTGACTCTTGTTCCTCCTGGTCTCAGTTTATCTTGTCGAGTTCTTACAGGTTTGCACAGGTTCCTGTTGTTTGGCTTCTCCTGCCATTGTTCTGTCTGTCACTTTGTTCAGTCCTTGGTTTTTTAAAGCTGCTGCTTATATAAATAAAGTAGAAGTGATATAATGAAACCAACTTTATGTTTCAGGTCTCGATGATACAGAAAGTGCTTTTCATTCCACCGTTGACCAGGTAATAAATATCCTGAACTTTATAACCTCATGAACTCGACACAAAACAATGTTGACTTTTATTTTGAAGGATCTCACCTGTTTGTTTTAGTTGTAACCTGATTAAATTAGACTCATCAGAGTCTTGTGAGTCTCTTCTACACTGATTTATCACTTTTCCATATTTCTACAGGTTGTGTCGTGTCCTTGAACGCCTCACCTCGCTGGTCCAGCCCTCCTCTCTGACACAGTACCGTCCTCTCTCTCTCTCGCCTCCAAACAGAGCCAGTAATTCCTTGTTTTCCAGGGATCGTGAACGCTGCATCGCTGCCGTCGACTTCACCTGCTCATCAGAGAACAAGAAACTTCACAAGTGAGTCTGAGAGCAGCGTCTTCTTCTCCTGCCGCAGAGATTAACACACACACACACTCACCTACTGACACACACACACACACTCAGGGCTTTATCCTCTTACCATCAGACAGATGATGGCTCCATCTGCTCCGGTGGCTTTTCACTCAGAGACGTGATTCAGAGTGAAACTGATGTGAATTCTCTCAATCTGATTTACAGATTAACGCAGCAGCTCGCACCTGTTACAGGTGTCCAACCACCTGCATGACAGAGAGAGAGAGAGTCAGGACGTCAGAGGGTACGACATCATCAGACCTTTCATCCCATGAAACATGTGACGCAGTAAAGTGTCAGACGTCAGTGAGTTACAGATCAACATGTTGCTTCAAGTCATTTCCTTTTCTTTTATTGTTTGTTTTGGATCCTGCACAGAAACAGTAAAACTCATCATCAGCTGTTTGTGTGACGCTGGACTCTGTTTCCTGCTCCACAGCTTCACATGGAAACCTCCCAGACTTCAGCTGCAGGCAGAGGTCAAGGTCAAGGTCAAGGTCACGGTGAGCTCTGCTCCAGGTTTTTTTTTTCTTTTTGTGGGGGGGTTGACAGGTGAAGTAACTGTGGCAAGAGGACAATGCCCGGCGCCCACTGTGTTAATCCGTTTACCCAGAGTTCCCTGCTCTGCCATCACAAGTCTTCACCTCGAGCTCATCCAACAAACCGCCTCCACCCATCTGTCTCCTGTCTCCTCCCATCAGCCACCAGGGCAGAGGAGGAGACGCAGGGTCAAACCTCAGTGTGTGTCATGATCTGTACAATATCACCTGAGCATCAGTCAATATGCACATGTCATACAGTTCAACCTTCACTGAGTCACACGTCAAACCAGAGAAAAACCAGGAAACAGAGAGGAGCTGCAGTGTAGCTACGGTGGCCTGGAGGGGCCAAGAAAATGAAATGTAAATATGAAAATGAAAAAAAGAGAGAGAGACAATTTCCCTCAGAGGATCAATGAACAGCTTAAGATCCAGATTCCTGTTTGTCATGGTGACATTGATCCACTAGGGGGCGCCCTCGTCTTGTCTCTGCACAGTCGGCTGAGTCCATGTGTGAAGACGAGGATGTGAAGTCTTTCCATGTGTTTCATCCTCTGACATGTTTTAAAACTGATGCAGTTTTACACAGATAAAGTTTAAAAAACACATAAACACATCAACGTATATAACAGACAGGTGTCATTTTAACGCACCTCCATCCTGGAGCTCGTCTGTATATGTTGATATTATAAAAAAAACACTGTAAGAGGCATGAAGACAGACTTCAGTAAATGTAATATATGGTATAAACTTGTGTCGTCATGTGTCCAGAGGATGAATATGTGTGATAGCGTGTGATATAAGTGACATGTCAGAAAACATGAAGTGACAAAAACAAGAACCTTTTATCAGGTGCAAATGAACTGAATTAACTGAATGAACTGACTCTGTGTTAAGTTGTTTAAAGGAATCTGATTAGAGAAGAAAACACATTCAACATAACAGGGGAATAACAACATGAACACACACACACACACACACACACACACGCACATTTGTCGGGGGAACTCATTGTTGCTCCTCGGTCCAGACTAATACAGATTCTTTCCTTCTTGTTCCACATCTGGAAACATTGCATCACTGCTGAAGCCCCGGATCAGAGGCACAGCTGCACCGGCCAGAGCCAGAGCCTTATAGACACAGAGTTAATGCAACACACAGCCCTGTTTCTACTGAGTCATTTTGAACTGCTTTTATTGATTAATTATTAATCATCAGTGACACACAGCAGTTAAACAGTAAATAACATTAAATTTACCACGAGTTGATAATTGATTCATCAATCAATTATAATGTATTTGACAACATGTGATGTGAAATGTAGATTATTCATAATGAATATTTCTTTCTCTTTTCAACGTCTCCTCTTCCTCCTCTTCCTCCTCCTCCTCTTCGTCCTCCTCTTCCTCCTCACATGATGTTCTGCAGAAGCGCTTGACTCAACCCTGGCTGTATCCGGCTCTGGCTGAGGCTGGTTCAGGCTGCACAGTCCTCAGCTCTCTTCATGATTGGCTGCTCGCTGCTCGACACACACGCATACGCTCTCATCTCAGTGGACGGACACACACACACACACACACACACACACAGGATATTGACGGTCGATGGAAAAGTATTAACCGTGCACAGCGTCTCACACCCTCAGAGGTAGGTTCAACAAACTTTGCTCGAACTTTGATGTGTTTGTGTTTGCGCACGCGTTTGTTTGTGTGTGTGTGTGTGTGTGTGTGTGTGTGTGGAAAATAACTGCAGTGAAGCGGAAACCGTGAGAGTTCAGTCTCAGCCAAGAAAAAGGAGAAGTTGTCATCCTCCTCCTCCAGAGGCAGCGGAGGCCGAGTCCGGCTCTGATGTGACCGGGCTGTCGCTCTGTTGTCTGGCCGAGAAGAGACGCGTTTAGTCGGTTACTAACTCTCCGGGAAGCGGCGCAGGGCGCAGGCAGGGTCTCAGGCACCGGGCCAAGGTTTGTGCTTTCTTTCATGGTGTGTGTGTGTGTGTGTGTGTGTGTGTGTGTGTGTGTGTTCTCAACGTTATTAGACATTAGACATGTGTTTCCAGTTGTGAGAGGAGAAGGAGCTGCAGGACTGGACTGTTCCCACAGAGCTGGGTTTGATTTTCAAAGAGCTTGGCACTGATGGACACACACACACACACACAGATACACACAGACAGATACACACACACACACACACAGATACACACAGACAGATACACACACATGTGCAGGCCAAAAGCTTCAGCTGGACACATCATGCACATCATTAGCTGGAGTAAAGTCAAGAAGCTAAGGAGGAGGAATTTCTGTGTGTGTGTGTGTGTGTGTGTGTGTGAACCTGTTTGACTAAATGCCATGGTGGCTGGAAGAAGCGGTCGCTCTGCGTGCACTCACACAGACACTCATGTAAACACTGTAGTTTATAGAGCGATGCTGCGCTTCAGTGGAAAAACATCCACGGTAAACACGTGTTGACACGGACCATGTGACTCTGGTCTGGGTCTGAGGCCTCCTGATCGCCTGCTCATTGATCCTCTGATTGATTGACTTCACCTGAATCAGATGCTGCAAACAGGGACCTTTAAATATCTATATTTGTCGCTTTTATTGTAGGATTTGATCCATATATTTACATTCCCAGCATGAGGCGCAGTACGGTAGCCCTGAGTGGTCAAATCACCGCAGCTTTAGAAACACACAGACACAAACATGCTACAAACTCAGAAAACACCTGCATCAGTTTGACAGTGTATGAGCTGCAGAGAAAGGCTAAAGGCTAATGCTAAGCTAACAGTCCATGTGATCCACACCATGTGAATCATGTGATGTTGACGTCCTAATAAACCAAACAAACCCCACTAACAGGTAGCCGTCTGCACAACCAGCCCGGTCCGTCACTTTAATGTGTCACGAGAAACACTTCCTGTTCTTTGTTTTACAGGTGTTTTCTCAAGTTGCAGTGTGTTGAGCCCTCAGGGCCACCGTAGGGGAGGGTCAACATGAATTTAAGCTACCTGTGCTGTAGTTAAGTGTGTATGATGTTAGATGATGGTGTGTGTCACTGGTATCAACACACACACACACACACACACACACACACACACACACGATCAGCTCTTATGAAGCAATTTCTCCTGAAGATCTGATTAGTTTAAGTTGATTTTGTGTTTTTGGAGCGAATTTTGACTGATCTGAGTAAGATGCATTTAATGTCGCTGGTAATTTACATTCACATAGTTCAGGAAATCTAATTTTGTCTGTGTGTGTGTGTAGCAGACACACACACACTCTAAAATCTTAGTCATGTTTTCTTAAATAGGAGATGAAGGCACTTAGACAGAGCAGCTCAGTGCACTTCACACACACACACACACACACACACACTAATGGCTGCTTGACATGCGGGCAGGAGGAAGCAGGTGGAGACGCTTAAGGCCACACCCACCTGCACAGTCACTTCCTGTCTCTGAAAAGGAGTTTATGCTTCATTCAAATTACCTCATAAGTTAGAGTTGGGAGTGATGTCACATTCAAGTCGACCAGTGCGTTGGTAACGAGTCTGAAAATCAAACTGTTGTTAGCATTGCTAGCTAACGCCAGCTGATTACAACACACTCTACCACGTCATAGTTTGTGCTTGAAAGCAACATAACAACACGTGCACAGGTAGAAGTTGCACAATATTGTCACTACAAGTCATTTAACGACACAAAAAAACAGACTAAGTGTCTGATAAACAGTGTCATGTTCAGCTTCACTGTTGATGCGCAGGGCGGCCATCTTGGATTGTGCGCTAAAGTTCCTCCAAGTTTCTGAGTTCGACTTCAGGTGGGAGGCGATTGTGAACTTGGAAAATGTGACTTGCAGGTCCTGAGGGAACGCACCATCAGTCTGGGCAGGTGCATCACTTCTTAGATGTCCCCCTGGAAACACTTCCTGTTGTGAATTTGCAGTGTGTTTGTGTTCTTGCTTTTTTCATGGTGCATGTTTTGTGAAACTGATGAAGTTTAGCTTCTGGTCGAGCTGAGGATGAGCAGGTTTGGGCCTTGCTTGACATTTGACTGACAGTTGATTGACAGTTTCAAACTGACAAAGATGGCCCGCCATCTACGTACACATCACCTCAGACCACAGGAAGTCACTGACTGTGGAGACCTGCAGGTGATAACACTGAGGTTTCATGAGGATCAGGATTGTTTTCCACAGATCTGTGACGTGCTTCTTCGTGGTTTAGACTGGACCAGTCACAGTCTAATTCCTGGATCCAGTCAGTTTTAAGCATGTCACAGTTTGCGGTTTGTTGTGGTTGTGGTGCTGTTGTCGCTTCCGGTCGTGTCTTTGTTCACAGAACTTGTTTGATCTCATCGTAGCTCAGAGTTCTTGTCATTCCTCAGGAGGAAGTGAGGAGGCGGACGAGTCAAATTCAGCCCGAGTCGACTTTGACTCGCCGTCTTCTTGCCTGAGCTGCAGCCGGCGTATCCTCTGAGGTCAGAGCGCGTGCGTTTGTTTTGCATGTTTGTGGGTCGTTGTAGAAACATAAAGCAGCTCTGAGCTCGGCTCTGTTTCCTGTCTGAAGCATGTGACCCTGGTCTGTCTGTCACTCAGTGGAGCATCATGTGCTCTTTGTTTATCTGTAACTTCACCATAATGAAATACAGCGTCTATAGCCTTCAGATAAAACACTGTGATGATGTAGGATTTGCTCCTGTTGGAAGGTTTTGTAACATCTGACGTTAAAAACAGCAGTAAAATGAGTTTTGAATGGATCTTTATTGATAATAACTCTGAATACAGTGAGACGATGGTTGTTAGGTTTCCAAACTCTTTGTTTTTTCTCGCGTGTTGTTAATGCAAAATAGTCGTCACGTCACCGGCGGCCGCGGTCAGAGCGTAAATGGAAATGGCGGCTCTCAGGAGACACGTTACAGATCATCAAGGCCGCACAGTGACTGATGATGTTTATTCTGTCATTGCATAAACACATGGGTTAATTAGAATATTTATTCTTAATCACTCAGGAATCACGTTTATTTAGAGGCTGTGAATTTGAGGTGTTTAAAAATGGAGAAACAACGTGATTTATATTTATGCAGACCGGAGACCTCACTGCCTTTAACATGGAAGAGACACACAGCAGCTCATCTGAGTGGAAACAGTTCAGACTGAAGCTGATTCATTTCCACCAACTGATTCACACTGTGGTGAAAAAAAACACCGGTGTAATGATCACGTTAACTTTGACGCCTCTGTCTCTGTATGGTTGAAACTGAGATGAGCATCATTTATCATTTATTATGTGGTGAAAAGTTTAAGTCCAGTAACAGCTGAACATCTCAGTACGTTTCCACCGAGCTGAGGCGTTTGAGTGATGTCCTTCATTCTGTGTGTGTGTGTGTGTGTGTGAGTCATGAGTGTGTGATCACAAAGTATCTAAAGTGAGTGAGTGTCCTGCAGGCGAGACGCACTCACACTCATGTGACTGTGACATACAGGACGGAGGGACGAAGAGGAGATCACTGTTGTTCTGTCCTCCCTTCGTTTCTTCTTCTCTTGTTTGACCACATGAAGCTGCAGTTCCTCTCCTGCCAAGACGGCGATGGTGCAGCAGCTTCAGAAAACATCGTTTTCAAACTCTCGAGGTCACGTGATGAGGACGTGCTCGGTCACATGACCTCGACAGAAGCTCATCAGACTGTAGTTAATGACTGGAAACACAGAAGAGAGGCCTGAGACGGAGTGATAACACTTACTACTGAGGAACGTAGCGCAGCTCAGACACACACACACACACACACTCACACACACACCAGTACGGCAGCCTGGAGAGACCAGTTTGGTGAAGCTTTGAATTCTTGTTCTTGTTGTTCTTGAAATCGTCGGAGCAGATGTTCTCCTCTATTTTTCCAGAATGATTCAGGGTTCGATGCCTCAAGTGTTTCTGTTGCCCTGGAAATATTCAATACAACTCAACTTTATTTGTACAGCACTGATTAACAATCTACATCAGCTCTTTACAGGCCGAGGTCACGACCTTTAACTTCACCATGGCTAATAACAATAATGATGATAATGATGATAACACAGAGAATGAGAAACTTTAAGAAAGAAAAATACAAAGTTAGTGACATGAAATACTGTTGTATGATATAAATATAGAGCGAGAACATGCCCTCAGTGCATCATGGGAAATCCCCAGCAGTCTAAGTCTAAATCAGCATAACTGAAGGATGGAGTCACGTGACCCAGATCTAAAAATAGACTGATATGAAAGAGAAGAGTTCAGAAATAAGTTTTACGTCATTCATGACGTCCAGCTGTTGTCAACGCTGCAGTCATTTTGACATTTTAACAACATTGAGCTTTTTGTTTTGGACCTCATGGTGCTTCAAACATGGGAAAATAGAGTGACGCTTGTGTTGTGTTCACAGACATCCAGTAAAAGTGCAGCGCGACTTCTGATGCTCCAGTTTGATTGAAATGACTGTGGATATCTGCTCATCTCTGACGCTGCAGCCTGCAGTTAGCTTAGCTTAGCATAAAGACAGGAAACGTCAACATCTGTCTCTCTGCATCAGTAAAACTAGAATTAAGAAAAGTTGTTGTTCCTGCAGCTCAGGAATCAAATCAACCACGAATAAGAAGTTGTTCACAGTATTATTGACTTTATTAACAATCCTGATCAGAGGAATTGATTATTGTTTTTTACCTTGTGGTAGATGTGGATGTGAGTTTGGCTTGTGTCTGTTTGTTTCACTCTCAGTCACTTCAGCAGCCTCAGTATCAGTTCCAGGATCTGTAGCGATCAGAAGTCCGTTTACAGCTCAACATGTGGAGTCGTTCAAGTTCCCGTCGCTCGTTTGTGTCTTGTGTAAAATCCTGATGTGACTCCACAAGAGTTTTGTTTTTATGGTCGTTGCTGCAGAACTGGAGCCTGGTAAAGAAAAGCAGCTGAGCTCAGGAGTCGGCTGGAACTGATGGAGGAGGGGGTAGGTGGGTGGGTGCAACGGTAGGTTGGCAGGCGGCCGCTGCCTGTGTTGCGAGGCAGGATGTGTGACACTGAGAGCACAGGAAGCGGCAGCTGTGGAGCTGGGCTCACCCAGCGGTCCAGCAGCAGCAGCAGCAGCAGCAGCAGGAGCAGCGAGGCAGCAGCGAGGCCTGGCCTGGGATGGATTCACTTTCAGCTGCACAGACGCCACTCTTGGGTTTTTCTATAAATAAAACGTAGGAAGAGGCTTCGTTGAAGGTTTTGTTTTTCTTCAGGCTGGTGATGAATGGAAGCTTCTCATGTCTGATGTGACTCAGTGATTCAGAATGAAAACCATCTGAGCTGCTGCAGCTCTGGGGCTCGTCCTGCTCCACACACTGCAGAGAGAAAATATGGGCTTTAACCTTGGAGAGGGAAGCCTGCAACAGCTCAGCCCCCCCCCCCACCGTCGCCGCCGCCATAACGAGGGGTTCATGTCTGCAGGTCCTGGAGGTTCAAGTCCAACAGGGCAGAGGGTTTAAGTTTGAGGAGTGGGGGGGGTGGGGGCATTCTGAGCGCCAGTAGTGAACATTTTCTGTCTTTGCATGTCTTCATTCTCTGTTTGACTCTTTGCTGCCTCCTCCTCCTCCTCCTCCTCCTCCTCCTCCTCGTCATGCTTGACTGAGCACAGGTTTTGTAAACGAGTCGCAGCTCGTATATTTTATATATTTGGTGTGAAACACACTTGACTTTATGTGACTAATCTCTCTTTGTCTCTGACGTGACATTATTGTGACTCTTCTTCCTCCCACAGAGGAAGCTCAGTGGGCAGCAGCATCATCATCAGTCACATGACCTCTGACCTCACTGATACAGATGATGCACTTTCACATCAAGTTCCTCTGACACACACACATTGTTCTTAAAGCTGCACATTGATATAAATTCAACAATAATGATCATAATATCGTTGACATGTATGTAACACACACACACACACACACACACACACATCCAGGCCAATTTAATATTTGCACATATGCAAATTTTACTCATGTTGTAACCTTTCATCTTTTCATGTCCGGAGGATGTAGTGTAATTTGTGTTAGATTTTATCTTTTTGTTTGACACGAAGTTTCTAACAACAAAACAACTCAGACAGAGCAGAAACAGATGTGGCCAGATGTGGCCTGGTGAATGAGCTGAGTGTGCTCTCTGAATGTTGGCTTGTTTACATAATGTCAGACTTGAACCTGAACATGTTGTATTAGATAATAGATGATTGATCACAGATGATAGATAATCTCCCCAGGAATCAAACGTGTGATGGGTTTCGTGCGTTTCCTCCGGCTCCTCGTCTGTTGACTTCATTTCAATCTTGAGGCCTCAGTGGGAATCCCTCCCCCAGGTGGGGAACTGAAAAGAGGAAGTGGCATGTGGTGTGTGTGTGTGTGTGTGTGTGTGTGTGTGTTTTCTCTGAATGTGCAATGTGTGAGTTTAGAGGAAGAGGAATCAAGAAGTGCAGAGTGTTTTTTTTTCAGCCTCTCAGATGCTGCTAATCTTCCGCTTCCCTCTGTTTTCAGCTGCTCTTCACTCAGTGCTTTTTACTGAGGAATGAACTGAGCTGCTTCTTTTTCTTCTTCTTCTTCTTCTTCTTCTTCTGAACCTGCTGCTGATTCTTCTATGGACTCACACTGAGTAAGTACCGTCGACTGCTTTTTCCACCACGTTGTAGATGTCGAGACGCTGTGCTCGTCATCGTCCTCGTGTTTTTTCAGTGACAGAGGTGATGAAAGTGAAATAGGCCTGAGGCCTGTCGTTGCGTTTGACAAGAAACAAAGCTTCATTCTTTTAAAATAACGTTTGAAGTCGACTTCCTGTTGAGCTGAAACAAGTGCAGCTTGAATCTGCAGCTTCTTTGATTCATTTAATTGTTGATTTGCAGAAGAAACAGAAGCTTCTGAGTGAGAGAGTCAAGTTTAGTTTGAAGCTGAGCTCCACAGGAAGGTCAGAGGTCAGAGGTTGAGGTTGAGGTAGTGGTTGAGGTAGTGGTCAGGGTGAGCTGAGTGAACAGGAGAAACACCAACATCAGCAATTTGCCTCCAAGTTAAAGTTTGGCTGGTTTTGCGTCACCGGCAGCTTCCAGTTTCCTTTTTATGGATGTAAGTTGAGATGTGAAGCAGAAAGATGACGGAGTCGTTCTGATTTGATCTGATTTGATTGATTATAGATCAGTTTTGTCACAGTTGATAGTTCACAGTGGTTCACACTGACAGGACATTATCAGTCGTGTGTGTGTGTGTGTGTGTGTGTCACCACTGGTTTCTGATGCAGTTGCAGATTATTTCTGTTCATGTTGAGTTCATGTTGTTGTTCCTTCAACCTGCTGCATCATGATCAGAGCAGCTACAGTAGTGCATGTCGTCTTCTTCTACTGTTTTATTCTTGCATGAGGCTTCACTTCATGTTGAGATTTAAAATTTAGAATAACAAAACTGAGGGAAACTGATGATGAAACTCAAACGTCGTCTGCAGGTTTGATGAATCTAAGAGACATTTGTTGACGATACGAGCACACGACGCTCGTCTGAAGTTTAAATATCTGCTGAGCGCAGGAAACGCACGCAGACCAGACCAGTCGAAGGCTCTGAGAGAAGAAGAGGGACGTTCAGGAGGTAAATTTACCCTGCTGAGTCGCAGACTAAACCGACAGCAACAGAACCACATCTGTCTGCAGATACAGCTACATGTGAACGGACCACAGGATGTTAGCTTAGCCACTCAGCACAGTTCCTGCACAGCACACACATTTACTCTTCCTCCTCCTCCTCCTCCTCCTCCTCCTCTGCTGAGCTCCACAGCTCTGAACTGTCTCCAGGTTTATTTAATGTTTTTAAGTGCTGACGTCCGCGAGGTGCGTTTGTTTCTGTAACTGTCACAGCTGGATGTTCATTTGCTCCAGAGCCGTTGGAGGCGTCTGAGCTCCGCCCTCCGTCACCTCACGTTCCCACTCAGGCTTATTTTAGTTCAGTCAGGCTCAAGTTAAACCTGTGGAATCACATCATTCATCTCATTTAATGTGACTGAACTGCTGAATCTGAGTCCTGATGTTTTATCTTTTATGAAACTGAATCATTAAGAAGAGTTTTTTCTTTTAAATAACTTTATTTTCTTTTTAACATTAACACAAACAAGCAGCGTGCACAGGTACGTGCACACACGACAAAAGTTCAGGTGAATAATAATATAGTGAGTGAAAACTTCTATAGGATGATAGCGGTTGTTGTTTTAACAGTGTGTCGAACTGTTTTTTTTAATTTCCTGTCTAGTTTAAGTGACCTCTGACCTCAGGTGTTCTCTCACCTGCTGATGGAGGACGACGGTTTCCTCTGTCACACACAGCAGCTGAAGTTAATCTGACATGGAGACAAACAGGTTGTTGCTTAATGAACATGTGACGTTTTGTTTTGAAAGAGCCTCCAGAGTGTTGGGGAAAGAAGATATGTGTGTGTGTGTGTGTGTGTGTGTGTGTGTGTGTGTGTCTTTAACGAGGTCATGTAGCTCAGAAGGTTCAGTAGCAGGATGAAGAGACCTTTTTATGACCGACTGTAAACTGGAACATATGTGAGCCGTGTGTGTGTGTGTGTGTGTGTGTATGTGTGTGTGTGTGTGTGTGATCAACTGTGAAGTCGACTGGTGTTTGTTCATAAACAGTTTCAGTCTCAGCTCTTTGTCGATCAGCAGCTCCTTCGTCACGTCATGTTCACGTGCTCTCACAACATGTATGTAATTCCCAGGTGTGACCCATGTGCACAGGTGCATCTCAGAAAACTACAACACTGTGGAAAAGTTCATTTTGTTCTGTGATTTTATTCACAAAGTGAAATGTTCAGCTGTTAGCTGTTAGCTGTTAGCTGCTAGCGCTCAGAGCCAGTCTGACAGAGACAGAGCAGGTGAGATGGAGATGGAGATTAAAATAGAGAGGAAACAGAGAGAAGAAGAAGAGCAGCTCGGATCGATGTGCAGATGAACAGACGAACAAAGCAAACAGAGGAAGGAAGAGAGAAGAAGGTGATAAACAGATGCAGTGTGGGAGGGAGGGAGAGAGAGAGAGACAGAGAGAGAGAGAGAGACAGAAGCAATGCGTAGCTGAGATGTACAACTGTCATCATCATCCCGGCAACCGGATGGCTGTGGTGCTGGAGCTGCGTGGTGACTTCCTGTTTGTCAGCTGCATACAGGAAGTAACTGTGTGTGTGTGTGTGTGTGTGTGTGTGTGTGTGTGTGTGTGTGTGTGTGTTAATGAGAGGGGAAACAGCATTTCAGTGTGTGCATTTGCGTATGTGTGAGGGAGTAACTCTTCTGTCCTCATGTTGTCTTTCACACTGTTTTTACATAACTGGCCTCAGTGCAGTGAGTTCATGCACCAAATGGTAACCATGACAACAGATAAATTAACCCTCCCAACACAGCAGAAGTGTTTTTGGGGGGGGCACAATATGAGGGACCAGGCTAAAGGCTAATGCTAAGCTAACAGTCCATGTGATCAACACCATGTGAATCATGTGATGTCAAACCCCACTATCAGGAACAACTGAAGGCCCGAGACTGGTCCCTCACTTTATTGTGTCCCCGGACTGGTCCCTCACTTTATTGTGTCCCCAGACTGGTCCCTCACTTTACTGTGTCCCCAAGAAGACTTCCTGTTGTGCAGAAGTCTTTTTGCTAACTTCCTGAACTTGTAGCATGTTTGTGTCTTTGTGAGGTTTCCTCAGTTGCATTGTGTTGAGCCTTCAGGGCCACCGTAGGTTGAGGTTTCAGAGCTGTGAAACTTGTTCATAGATGCGGATCATAAAGGTGGAACTGAACCCTCCACCCTGTTTAACAGCTGATGAGAAAAAGACAATTTGATTTACAGGGCGATTTCAGGAACTCGGCTCTGAAGTTCCTGCTACATGAAACATTTATGGTCGGTCAGCTGGTCAGAGACGTGCTGTTCCCAGTGTATGTAAAGTGTCTCTGAACTGTCAACTGTCAATCAAATCATCAGAGAAATAAAAGATAAAATAAAACAGAGGCAGGGCCTTCAGGTCAGGTCACCAGGAAGCACTTGAATACATCCCATAGATACAAACTTTACCAATAACCCAGTTTTCCACGCTGCAAGTGAAGGTGGCTCTACATTTTTCCAGTCACTGTGTTTGAATTTTATTTTTTTTGAGATGAAATTGTTAAAAAGTTTTTCTGATTCTTATCAACAACAACAAACCACCGCCTCATCGACCTCAGAACCAAACACAGCTTCTTTCCTGCCGACACCTTTCAGCCCCCACCTGACCGACCTCTGCAGGGACGTTACTGCGGCATTATATTTAACTCACACTCACACTGAGGAGGAGGAAGTGAAACTCGGTGTTTATCACCGCTGCTTCTTGTGGACACAGTGAATTGACTGTGAAGTCACTTCATATGCAACAACACCAGCTCAGCTGCCGTTTTTTTTTTCTAAGAAGCTGCAGCTGTGGCAGATTTAGCGCTCGCTTCATACGTCGCTGCTTTGAACTGAATATGACTGAACCGTGGGAGAACTGTGCTGCTCTGAGAAGGCTAATCAATCATCAATTATCAATCACCAATCAATGGGCCCTCTTCCTGTTTGTTTAAAGTGTGTGTGTGTGTGTGTGTGTGTGTGATGTTTCCCTGCAGGGCGCAGCCTCCAGTGCAGATAGTGTAGAGAGAGGGAGAGAGGAAGATGCCAGCCCCACCTCCCCCACCACCCCCGGGGCCTCCCCCTCCTCCCACCTTTAATTTGGTAAGTCATCCGTCCGGTCCGGTGACGCCTGTCCTCCCTCTGAGACTCTGCTCAGTGGAGACACCTGGTGGACAAACAGTGTCACAGCAACACCTGTCTGCTTCTGCTTCAGGCCAACACAGAGAAGCCGTCCCTGAGCCGCTCAGAGCAGCAGGGCCGGAGCGCTCTGCTGTCCGACATCGGGAAAGGCGCCAGATTAAAGAAAACCGTCACCAATGATCGCAGCGCACCGGTGTTTGACAGTAAGTCTGAACGACCTCATCACACGCCACTGACATCATTTATTTATTCATTCGTGTCCAAGTATGTGACGTGTGCAGCTTTAAAACTTACAACCTTACAACCATCTTCTTATCCTCCCAGAACCTAAAGGAGGCGGAGGTGGGGGCGGAGGAGGAGGAGGAGGAGGAGGAGGAGGAGGTGGAGGAGGAGGTGGTGGAGGAGGTTTTGGGGGCGGGTCTCCATTGGGAGGCCTGTTTGCAGGTGGGATGCCAAAGCTGAGGTCTGCAGCAAACAGAGACTCCACAGGTGAGAAATCACTGATAATCACTGAAGATCATTGATCAAGATGAAGATGATGATGATGATGATGATGCTGACATGTCTGACTTCATCCTCTTCAGACTCAGCACCCAGCAGAGGGCCTGTGTTCCCCCAGGGGGCCGTTCCAGTGGCCCCACACCCTTCGGTGGAGGTGGCGGCGGCTCCGCTGGCCCCCCTAAACTCCCAGGAGCCCCTGCTGGTGGCCGCCCGAGTGGCCGCCCGAGCTTCTCATCCCGACAGGACACTGGAGGCGGGGGTGGCGGTGGCGGCCCCCCCCCTCCTGTTCCCAACACGCCGCGACCAACCCAGTCCTTCCAGTCTCGTGGGGGCCCACCTCCTCCGTCACTCCCCGGAGGACCCAGACCCAGCCCGGCCTCTGGGCCTCCACCTCCCAGTGTCCCACCAGGGAGGCACGGACCTCTCCCTCCCCCACCTGGAGGCTCCTCTCCTGGATCAAGACCGGGCTTCTCCGCTCCCGCGCCTCCTCCTCCAAACAGCAGCCGCCCTCCTTTGCCACCAGCTCCTGCAGGGAGGCCCCCGCTCCCCGACGACCGGCCCCCGCCACCACCAGCTCCTATGGGAGGTTCCCGGCCGTCGATGCCCCGTGACATGCCCCCTCCTCCTCCACCCTCCTTCAACTCCAAACCTTCATCCTCCACCTCCTCTTCTTCGTCCCCTCGCTCAGCACCCGGCGGCGGGATGGGCGGTCCTCCTCTGCCGCCGGGGCGACCGGGCCCTCCCCCTCTGCCCCCCACCCCGGCCGGAGGGGACGACCACAGCACGCCTCGGCTCCCCCAGAGGAACAGCTCGCTGAACAGGTAGAAGTGGGGAAGGTGCAGATTTGTTTACTGTTGATGGATGGGTTGCAGGTGAAGCCAGGTGTGTACACAGCGGCTCCTATCAGGCCTCACACACTCTGATAACGTGTGTGATAGTGAAATCTCCGGCCGTGGCCGTGTCACACTTTGCATAGATTCAAAGCTAATGGCTGCTTGTTTCTGCTGCAGCAACACATCATGCAAACTCCTTCATGTGGCTTCCCACTGACACGATGACTGATCGGCCGCTTTGTCCTTTCTTTATTTGTTTGTTTGTTTAATATTACAACAGTCATTCTCATCTCAGTGTGTAGATTTTTTTTGGGGGGGGGGGGCTGTGACCTTTACAAAATCTGGCAACCTCCTTTATATTTATTTAGTTATAAGTTGTTTATTTGATAAAATAAACTTAAATAAATCCTGTTTTTCTGTTTTTCCCGTCCAGTCACGCTCCAGTCCCAGGCCACGCCCGGGCCGGACCTCTCCCTCCTCCACCCAACGAGAGGCCGCCCTCTCTTGGCAGAAACCAGTCCTCGACTCGCTCAGGTGGACCTGATCGGTCAATCAATCAACCAATCAGTAGATCTTAATCCTCAGTAGCTCCTTAACTCATCACTTTTTTATCTTTACCCCCCCACAGGGCCTCTTCCTCCCCCGCCTCCCTCGGGTCGTAGCGGGGGCAGTGTGAGGTCATCGCCAGCTCCCCCTCCTATTGGCCGGCCAGCCATGGAGTCCCCTCGTGGTGGACATCGACCCCCCCTCCCTCCGGACAGGCCGGGGGCCGGGGGAGCTCCTCTCCCTCCCCCACCCATGGGTAACGGCTTCCAGAACTCTCACCACAACCAGAACCTGGGTGAGTTCCTCCTCTGAGGACAGATTGATTATTGATTGTCTAAAAACATCAAACAGCAGGTGAGGAGACACCGGAGACAGGTGACTAACTAACTCACCTGAGGGGGGTGGGGGGGGGTTCAAAGGCTGCACAAAAGAAACCCCAATGTCTGAGTGTTTTTACCACCAGTTCAACCCACTGACCTCCATCTGTATCTGAACCAGTTTGATGTGGTGAGGACGAGGAGCAGCGAGGCGTCCTGAGCGTCCTGAGCATCCTGGACGTCACATCCTGCAGCTCCGCCCACATCATCGTCCCAGAGAACGACTGATTGACTTTTCTGTTTCTGCCGTTAACAGACGAGTGGGAGTGTCGCTTCAACTTCCATCCCCTGTCGGACCTCCCTCCTCCGGAGCCGTACGTCCCCTTCCAGAAGACCTACCCCAGCAAGATCGCAAAGACTGATGGCAAAGGTCTCACACACACACACACACACACACACACACACACACACATCAATAAATAAATGAAATGCTGTTGAAGACGTTTACAACCAGTTCATGACTCATTAGTAAAATTCACACGTTTATTCTTTTACAACTTCCTGTTTTTCATCGTTATTTTTTGCACGAGTGTTCACTACAGCAGCAGAGCGGTCGAATCATTTCCCCTGAGTAACTGATGACTGTATGACGTCATATTTAAAGGTTGTTGTTCTGACTTTGTTGTTAACAACACATTATAATGTTAAATCGAGTTCACTGGTACGATTGTAACTGATTGGGCGACAAACCACGGACTGGACTGTGCACAGGAAATGATAAATATAACCAATCACCAATGGCTGAAGTGACAGCTGTTGTCATGGTGATACACTGAATATTTATGATGCTGGTCACACACCAGGAGGCAGATTACAGCACAGATTTCTTTCTGTTCCACTTGTCTGTTTTCAGTATTTTATATATAACATTGTATAACTGCATGTTTTCTTCCTCTAATGTCCTTTATATTCTGTTTGTACATCTCTGCTGCTTATTTGAATTTCCCTTGGGATCAATACAGAAGTATCTCTAGGTCTGTGTAACGTGTCCTACCACCTGCTTTAGTAAATACTTCAGAGCACAAACAGTAACTGTGATTAATATAAAAAAACGTTTGTTCTTTCTTTGCCAAAGTTACAGGTGGATTCACATGTGATGACAAACAGTGTTAAAGTCCATAATGTCATCTAGTGAAATGAGTTTGAATTGAGGGGATGTAATTAATGGGATTATGTTTAAATCACTTTACAGGCCTAGTTATCAATGAAAAATTTACATTAGAGCACAAAACTTGTCAAACTCTTTCCTACTTTAAAACACAGATAAATAAAACATGTATGACCTCACAGCGCCACCTGGTGGAGGAAGATCACATCACATCCTCTGGTAAACAGATACATTACCTAACTCGTCTGTGTTTGTTCTTCCTCTTGTCCAGGTTCTGGTAAAAAGGAGAGAGGAGCTCCGCCTCTTCCTCCGATACCCAGGTGAAGGAGCAGTGACACCTGAAGACCCCACCCCCACCCACCCACCCACCTACACCACTCCCTGTTTACCGCCTTCTTTCTCCTCCTCCTCTGTCGCGCTCATCGTGCTTGATTTGTGTTTGTCTGGACTGCAGCAGGTAAAACAACAACAACAACAAAACTCATTAAAACCACGGACTTGACGTTCGTGTGACCAAGTATCAGTTTACATCAGAGCCTCTGTAGCAGCAGAACGGCAGCATCCACAGACCAAAGTTTCTACTTCGGTACTATGATAACATGATGATAACATGATGATAACATGATGAACAGATTTGTACCTGTGTTGGTACTAGAATAAAAAAAAAAAACATTTTGTTTTTCAGGTTTATAATCAAACTGTGGGAGGAAGTCGCCTTTTATTTGATCTTTTCTTTCTTCTCTCTGGTCGCTGTGAAATGAAAGCTTATCATTAGCAGTAAAATTTCCATGAAACTTGATCAATATTGACTTTTTGTTCCATTAACAAACTTTTTCATTGTTTGCTGACAGTGGTTGACGGACTCCATACAGTCCTTTCAGAATAAAAGAATCCAGCCTCTCTCTCCATTGATGTCGCAGGAGAAGTTACTGAAGCTATTTAAATCAGATTAATAAAAAAAATCTAAATGGATTTACAAAAACAGCACAAAACACTGATTAAATAAAACATCAATTTATGGATAAATATTAGAATTTGACAAGATGTTTGAAAAAGCGTCATTTTGAAAATCCCTGGGTTTTGTCTACATTTCCATCCTTCGTTCTACGGAGCTAATCATGGGTTAGCTCAGACGGTTTTATGTTGTTTTTGTGAATCTATCTAGATGAATTCATCATTTTATTTTCACATTTCCTCTTTTTAACGCCTGTGAAAGTATGAAATGAAGTAAATGCAGGTCATGTTATTGCCATCATCAGCAGGGCTAACCTTACAATGCAACATGCAAACAGCTGCCTTCCTCAGATGTGTTGATAAGCTGTTTCCCTCTTGTGTTTTTTTTTTTTATGGACCAGTGTTTCCTTGTGCCTTTTTTTGTTTTTTTTTCTTGATTCAGGATTGTACTCTCGGGCTGCTTGACAAGAATTAAGGGAATTTGCCTTTTGTGCCTTAAATTATGTTTGTTCACCTCTGAACGATGTAAATGTTAAAAAAAAAAACAAAACATAAAACAAAAACAGAAGCAATGCAGCTGCTGGATTGCCACGTTATCTTGATTATTTAGCATAGCAAAGACTCTTTAATGAATTAATCACAGCATCCAATAGGGAACCAAAACAAAAATGGCTTCCTGCCTTGCGCTGCGTTTAAAGACATGAGGAGGAAACGTGGGTGTTTAATTTGCCAAAGCCACATGTGCCTTGATGGTATGTGTGTTTACATCTGTGTTTCTGTTGGAACCACTGAACGGTACTTTTCATGTGTTGTGTGTTGAGATGTTTATAAAGGACATTGTGTGGGTTTATGTCAGCATGGGTTTACAATTGAACTGATTCATTTTTGTCATTGTGCTGATTTGTGAAAAGCTGCGCTGACTTATCATGAAGGACCTGTGTATGTACCTGTATGGTATTGAAGGACTGTATTATTTTAAGTTATGTTTCAGGACTGTGCAGTATTATGTTTGTTTGGCTTCACCCAGCACTGCTTCCAATGGTGTTTTGTACACGTGATGCGATATTATTATTATTATTATTATTATTATTATTATCATCATGTGTCGGTCAAAGAGACGTTTTCTTTAAGACAATCATACAGAAGCAAATCTATTTACGTCAATAAATAAAATGCTTTAAGATGCTTTATGTGCTCTGCCTGGGGGAGGTTAGGGAGGAAGGGGGTGCTTTTATCTGTATTAAAATGCACACAAGGACAAACAAGGATGGAGAACTGTGGTGTCAGAATCCACATGAACACATTGGTTTTGTATTATCGGTTAACAATATGCATCATTTACATGTTTTGTGCAATAAAATCAGGCAATAATTCGATACTCAAGTGTGTCAGGATGTAATGTTGTCATCATCAACAGCAGAGGATGAAGAATAGCCACTCTCATCTTAACTGTGTTAGACTTTTATTTTGAAACTACCTGGCCGACATGGGGACAAACTATTTACATAAGTATATGTTATATAATCGTATGATACTTTGACTTTCCATACATGACTTACCAGATTTAAGATGTTTGTTGTCATACGCAGATACACAGTTACTTGCATTGCCTCCCTTCGCATCACAAACCTGAGATGTGCATCCAGTGCATAGTGCATGAGCGCCTGAGTGTGTGGTGGACCAGTCAGTGTGTGTCTGAGAATGTGTGGAGCTACATGGACAATGTGGTAGGAGTTGACCGGTTCAGGAGTCTGATGGCTTGTGGGTAAGAACTGTTGGTTAGTCTTGTGGTTCTTGATTTAAAGCTCCTGGCTGTAATGGAACAGGTGATGATGTTTTCACCTGTGCTTTTGTATTTTTGGATGACATTCTGAACTTCTTCAGTTTCCTCAGAGAGTATAGTCTGGTGAGTATAGTCCAGATGAGATCTTCAGTGATGTGGGTTCCTAAGAAGTTAAAAGTTTTTACCCTCTCCACCGCGGCCTCTTCGATGTAAACAGGTGTGTGTGCTGTGCCCTCTTCTTCCTTGGCTCAATGATAATCTCCTTGGTTTTCATTATGTTCAGTGAGAAACTGTATATGATTCAGGCTCGTTCACGTGAACTGTGAGAGTCCCATTGTCACATCATCAGTTCACTTTGTGCCCTGGTCCTGGTCCTGGTCCTGTCCCATTCCTATCACAGCATCTGGACCCTTTCAGGCTCTCACACTCATTCAACCGCTCGGAGTCCCTGTTCTTGTGCCGGTCCCGGTACCGGACTTGGTCCCAATTCCAGCACTGTCCTCACCCCATTGTCCTGGCTCTGGTCATAGTCCCAGTTCTGGTACAGCCCCAGCTCTGGTGGTCCTGGTCGAGGTCATGTGAAGTGAGTGGGTGAGTCCCATTGTCACATCATCAATTCACTTTGTGCCCTGGTTCTGGTGGTCCTGGTCCACGTCCTGGTCCTGGTCCTGTCCCATTCCTGTCACAGCATCTGGACCCTTTCAGGCTCTCACACTCATTCACTTCCAGCTGACCTTGTTTAAGTCAGTCAGGGTTCAGGGCCTGAGAGGCAGGAGGGAACTGGGCCCTTGTGTCCCCGGCCTGGTCCGTCACATTGATGGCTGAGTTCCAATCCGGTCTCTTACAGACCATAGACTGTATATGATTCAGGCTCCTTCACGTGAAGTGTGAGTGTCCCACTGTCCCATCATCAATTCAGTTTATGTCCTCTCACTTTCAGTCAGCATGGACACTGACTTTGCTTCAGAAATTACCCACAGTTCATAGCGATATGAAGTCAGATACAGGAGATGTCGCTGGAAGTGTTGCCACTGAGTCACTCCCAGTCCCTGTTCTTGTCCCGGCCCCGATCACCATTCTTGCCTTGGTCCCGGTTCGGCTTCCGGTACCGGTTTGGGTTCCAGTATCCTGTACCCGTTCAGGTACCAGTTCAGGTTCCAGTATCCAGTACCGGTTTGGTTCCGGTACCGGTTCGGGTCTCGGTACCGGCTTGGTTCCCGGTTCGAATTCCCATACCGGGTCGGGTTCGGTTCCGGTTCGGGTTCTGGTACCGGTTCGGATTCCGGTACCGGTTCGGATCCCGGTACCGGGTCGGGTTCGGATTCCGGTACCGGTTGGGGTTCTGGTACCGGTTCGGGTCCCGGTACCGGTTCGGGTCCCGGTACCGGTTCGGGTTCGGGTTCGGGTTCCGGTACCGGTTCGGGTTCGGGTTCGGGTACCGGGTCGGGTTCGGATTCCGGTACCGGTACCTGTTCGGGATCCGGTACCCGTTCGGGTTTCATTACCTGGTTCTGGTGGGCCTGGTGCCAATCCTGGTCCCGGTTCCGGCACTGTCCCAATACCATTGTCCTGGCTTAGGGCATCGTCCCGGTTCTGGTACAGCCCTGGCTCTGGTGGTCCTGGTCCTGTCCCATTCCTGTCACAGCATCTGGACCCTTTCAGGCTCTCACACTCATTCACTTACAGCTGACCTTGTTTAAGTCAGTCAGGGTTCAGGGCCTGAGAGGCAGGAGGGAATTGGGCCCTTGTGTCCCCGGCCTGGTCCGTCACATTGATGGCTGAGTTCCAGTCCGGTCTCTTACAGACCATAGACTGTATATGATTCAGGCTCGTTCACGTGAAGTGTGTGAGTGTCCCACTGTCACATCATCAAGTCAGTTTATGTCCTCTCACTTTCAGTCAGCATGGACACTGACTTTACTTCAGAAATTACCCACAGTTCATAGCGATGTGAAGTCAGATACAGGAGATGTCGTTGGAGTGAGGCACGCTGAGCAGGCCGGGCTCAGCAGAGACAGTCAGCCAGCCGTTCAAACACTGGGGCACACTGTACAGAGCAGGAATCAGGGGGGCGGGGCCGGCTGGCGCTCGCCGGTGGCTCGCGGTGAGAATAGTAAGTCAGGCACGCTGAGCAGGCCGGGCTCAGCAGAGACAGTCAGCCAGCCGTTCAAACACTGGGGCACACTGTACAGAGCAGGAATCAGGGGGGCGGGGCCGGCTGGCGCTCGCCGGTGGCTCGCGGTGAGAATAGTAAGTCAGGCACGCTGAGCAGGCCGGGCTCAGCAGAGACAGTCAGCCAGCCGTTCAAACACTGGGGCACACTGTACAGAGCAGGAATCAGGGGGGCGGGGCCGGCTGGCGCTCGCCGGTGGCTCGCGGTGAGAATAGTAAGTCAGGCACGCTGAGCAGGCCGGGCTCAGCAGAGACAGTCAGCCAGCCGTTCAAACGCTGGGGCACACTGTACAGAGCAGGAATCAGGGGGGCGGGGCCGGCTGGCGCTCGCCGGTGGCTCGCGGTGAGAATAGTAAGTCAGGCACGCTGAGCAGGCCGGGCTCAGCAGAGACAGTCAGCCAGCCGTTCAAACACTGGGGCACACTGTACAGAGCAGGAATCAGGGGGGCGGGGCCGGCTGGCGCTCGCCGGTGGCTCGCGGTGAGAATAGTAAGTCAGGCACGCTGAGCAGGCCGGGCTCAGCAGAGACAGTCAGCCAGCCGTTCAAACACTGGGGCACACTGTACAGAGCAGGAATCAGGGGGGCGGGGCCGGCTGGCGCTCGCCGGTGGCTCGCGGTGAGAATAGTAAGTCAGGCACGCTGAGCAGGCCGGGCTCAGCAGAGACAGTCAGCCAGCCGTTCAAACACTGGGGCACACTGTACAGAGCAGGAATCAGGGGGGCGGGGCCGGCTGGCGCTCGCCGGTGGCTCGCGGTGAGAATAGTAAGTCAGGCACGCTGAGCAGGCCGGGCTCAGCAGAGACAGTCAGCCAGCCGTTCAAACACTGGGGCACACTGTACAGAGCAGGAATCAGGGGGGCGGGGCCGGCTGGCGCTCGCCGGTGGCTCGCGGTGAGAATAGTAAGTCAGGCACGCTGAGCAGGCCGGGCTCAGCAGAGACAGTCAGCCAGCCGTTCAAACGCTGGGGCACACTGTACAGAGCAGGAATCAGGGGGCGGGGCCGGCTGGCGCTCGCCGGTGGCTCGCGGTGAGAATAGTAAGTCAGGCACGCTGAGCAGGCCGGGCTCAGCAGAGACAGTCAGCCAGCCGTTCAAACACTGGGGCACACTGTACAGAGCAGGAATCAGGGGGGCGGGGCCGGCTGGCGCTCGCCGGTGGCTCGCGGTGAGAATAGTAAGTCAGGCACGCTGAGCAGGCCGGGCTCAGCAGAGACAGTCAGCCAGCCGTTCAAACGCTGGGGCACACTGTACAGAGCAGGAATCAGGGGGGCGGGGCCGGCTGGCGCTCGCCGGTGGCTCGCGGTGAGAATAGTAAGTCAGGCACGCTGAGCAGGCCGGGCTCAGCAGAGACAGTCAGCCAGCCGTTCAAACGCTGGGGCACACTGTACAGAGCAGGAATCAGGGGGGCGGGGCCGGCTGGCGCTCGCCGGTGGCTCGCGGTGAGAATAGTAAGTCAGGCACGCTGAGCAGGCCGGGCTCAGCAGAGACAGTCAGCCAGCCGTTCAAACACTGGGGCACACTGTACAGAGCAGGAATCAGGGGGGCGGGGCCGGCTGGCGCTCGCCGGTGGCTCGCGGTGAGAATAGTAAGTGAGGCACGCTGAGCAGGCCGGGCTCAGCAGAGACAGTCAGCCAGCCGTTCAAACGCTGGGGCACACTGTACAGAGCAGGAATCAGGGGGGCGGGGCCGGCTGGCGCTCGCCGGTGGCTCGCGGTGAGAATAGTAAGTGAGGCACGCTGAGCAGGCCGGGCTCAGCAGAGACAGTCAGCCAGCCGTTCAAACACTGGGGCACACTGTACAGAGCAGGAATCAGGGGGGCGGGGCCGGCTGGCGCTCGCCGGTGGCTCGCGGTGAGAATAGTAAGTGAGGCACGCTGAGCAGGCCGGGCTCAGCAGAGACAGTCAGCCAGCCGTTCAAACACTGGGGCACACTGTACAGAGCAGGAATCAGGGGGGCGGGGCCGGCTGGCGCTCGCCGGTGGCTCGCGGTGAGAATAGTAAGTGAGGCACGCTGAGCAGGCCGGGCTCAGCAGAGACAGTCAGCCAGCCGTTCAAACGCTGGGGCACACTGTACAGAGCAGGAATCAGGGGGGCGGGGCCGGCTGGCGCTCGCCGGTGGCTCGCGGTGAGAATAGTAAGTGAGGCACGCTGAGCAGGCCGGGCTCAGCAGAGACAGTCAGCCAGCCGTTCAAACGCTGGGGCACACTGTACAGAGCAGGAATCAGGGGGGCGGGGCCGGCTGGCGCTCGCCGGTGGCTCGCGGTGAGAATAGTAAGTGAGGCACGCTGAGCAGGCCGGGCTCAGCAGAGACAGTCAGCCAGCCGTTCAAACACTGGGGCACACTGTACAGAGCAGGAATCAGGGGGGCGGGGCCGGCTGGCGCTCGCCGGTGGCTCGCGGTGAGAATAGTAAGTGAGGCACGCTGAGCAGGCCGGGCTCAGCAGAGACAGTCAGCCAGCCGTTCAAACACTGGGGCACACTGTACAGAGCAGGAATCAGGGGGGCGGGGCCGGCTGGCGCTCGCCGGTGGCTCGCGGTGAGAATAGTAAGTGAGGCACGCTGAGCAGGCCGGGCTCAGCAGAGACAGTCAGCCAGCCGTTCAAACACTGGGGCACACTGTACAGAGCAGGAATCAGGGGGGCGGGGCCGGCTGGCGCTCGCCGGTGGCTCGCGGTGAGAATAGTAAGTCAGGCACGCTGAGCAGGCCGGGCTCAGCAGAGACAGTCAGCCAGCCGTTCAAACACTGGGGCACACTGTACAGAGCAGGAATCAGGGGGGCGGGGCCGGCTGGCGCTCGCCGGTGGCTCGCGGTGAGAATAGTAAGTGAGGCACGCTGAGCAGGCCGGGCTCAGCAGAGACAGTCAGCCAGCCGTTCAAACACTGGGGCACACTGTACAGAGCAGGAATCAGGGGGGCGGGGCCGGCTGGCGCTCGCCGGTGGCTCGCGGTGAGAATAGTAAGTGAGGCACGCTGAGCAGGCCGGGCTCAGCAGAGACAGTCAGCCAGCCGTTCAAACACTGGGGCACACTGTACAGAGCAGGAATCAGGGGGGCGGGGCCGGCTGGCGCTCGCCGGTGGCTCGCGGTGAGAATAGTAAGTGAGGCACGCTGAGCAGGCCGGGCTCAGCAGAGACAGTCAGCCAGCCGTTCAAACGCTGGGGCACACTGTACAGAGCAGGAATCAGGGGGGCGGGGCCGGCTGGCGCTCGCCGGTGGCTCGCGGTGAGAATAGTAAGTGAGGCACGCTGAGCAGGCCGGGCTCAGCAGAGACAGTCAGCCAGCCGTTCAAACACTGGGGCACACTGTACAGAGCAGGAATCAGGGGGGCGGGGCCGGCTGGCGCTCGCCGGTGGCTCGCGGTGAGAATAGTAAGTGAGGCACGCTGAGCAGGCCGGGCTCAGCAGAGACAGTCAGCCAGCCGTTCAAACACTGGGGCACACTGTACAGAGCAGGAATCAGGGGGGCGGGGCCGGCTGGCGCTCGCCGGTGGCTCGCGGTGAGAATAGTAAGTGAGGCACGCTGAGCAGGCCGGGCTCAGCAGAGACAGTCAGCCAGCCGTTCAAACGCTGGGGCACACTGTACAGAGCAGGAATCAGGGGGGCGGGGCCGGCTGGCGCTCGCCGGTGGCTCGCGGTGAGAATAGTAAGTGAGGCACGCTGAGCAGGCCGGGCTCAGCAGAGACAGTCAGCCAGCCGTTCAAACGCTGGGGCACACTGTACAGAGCAGGAATCAGGGGGCGGGGCCGGCTGGCGCTCGCCGGTGGCTCGCGGTGAGAATAGTAAGTGAGGCACGCTGAGCAGGCCGGGCTCAGCAGAGACAGTCAGCCAGCCGTTCAAACACTGGGGCACACTGTACAGAGCAGGAATCAGGGGGGCGGGGCCGGCTGGCGCTCGCCGGTGGCTCGCGGTGAGAATAGTAAGTGAGGCACGCTGAGCAGGCCGGGCTCAGCAGAGACAGTCAGCCAGCCGTTCAAACACGCTGGGGCACACTGTACAGAGCAGGAATCAGGGGGGCGGGGCCGGCTGGCGCTCGCCGGTGGCTCGCGGTGAGAATAGTAAGTGAGGCACGCTGAGCAGGCCGGGCTCAGCAGAGACAGTCAGCCAGCCGTTCAAACGCTGGGGCACACTGTACAGAGCAGGAATCAGGGGGGCGGGGCCGGCTGGCGCTCGCCGGTGGCTCGCGGTGAGAATAGTAAGTGAGGCACGCTGAGCAGGCCGGGCTCAGCAGAGACAGTCAGCCAGCCGTTCAAACACTGGGGCACACTGTACAGAGCAGGAATCAGGGGGGCGGGGCCGGCTGGCGCTCGCCGGTGGCTCGCGGTGAGAATAGTAAGTGAGGCACGCTGAGCAGGCCGGGCTCAGCAGAGACAGTCAGCCAGCCGTTCAAACGCTGGGGCACACTGTACAGAGCAGGAATCAGGGGGGCGGGGCCGGCTGGCGCTCGCCGGTGGCTCGCGGTGAGAATAGTAAGTGAGGCACGCTGAGCAGGCCGGGCTCAGCAGAGACAGTCAGCCAGCCGTTCAAACACTGGGGCACACTGTACAGAGCAGGAATCAGGGGGCGGGGCCGGCTGGCGCTCGCCGGTGGCTCGCGGTGAGAATAGTAAGTGAGGCACGCTGAGCAGGCCGGGCTCAGCAGAGACAGTCAGCCAGCCGTTCAAACACTGGGGCACACTGTACAGAGCAGGAATCAGGGGGGCGGGGCCGGCTGGCGCTCGCCGGTGGCTCGCGGTGAGAATAGTAAGTGAGGCACGCTGAGCAGGCCGGGCTCAGCAGAGACAGTCAGCCAGCCGTTCAAACACTGGGGCACACTGTACAGAGCAGGAATCAGGGGGGCGGGGCCGGCTGGCGCTCGCCGGTGGCTCGCGGTGAGAATAGTAAGTGAGGCACGCTGAGCAGGCCGGGCTCAGCAGAGACAGTCAGCCAGCCGTTCAAACACTGGGGCACACTGTACAGAGCAGGAATCAGGGGGGCGGGGCCGGCTGGCGCTCGCCGGTGGCTCGCGGTGAGAATAGTAAGTGAGGCACGCTGAGCAGGCCGGGCTCAGCAGAGACAGTCAGCCAGCCGTTCAAACGCTGGGGCACACTGTACAGAGCAGGAATCAGGGGGGCGGGGCCGGCTGGCGCTCGCCGGTGGCTCGCGGTGAGAATAGTAAGTGAGGCACGCTGAGCAGGCCGGGCTCAGCAGAGACAGTCAGCCAGCCGTTCAAACGCTGGGGCACACTGTACAGAGCAGGAATCAGGGGGGCGGGGCCGGCTGGCGCTCGCCGGTGGCTCGCGGTGAGAATAGTAAGTGAGGCACGCTGAGCAGGCCGGGCTCAGCAGAGACAGTCAGCCAGCCGTTCAAACACTGGGGCACACTGTACAGAGCAGGAATCAGGGGGGCGGGGCCGGCTGGCGCTCGCCGGTGGCTCGCGGTGAGAATAGTAAGTCAGGCACGCTGAGCAGGCCGGGCTCAGCAGAGACAGTCAGCCAGCCGTTCAAACACTGGGGCACACTGTACAGAGCAGGAATCAGGGGGGCGGGGCCGGCTGGCGCTCGCCGGTGGCTCGCGGTGAGAATAGTAAGTGAGGCACGCTGAGCAGGCCGGGCTCAGCAGAGACAGTCAGCCAGCCGTTCAAACACTGGGGCACACTGTACAGAGCAGGAATCAGGGGGGCGGGGCCGGCTGGCGCTCGCCGGTGGCTCGCGGTGAGAATAGTAAGTGAGGCACGCTGAGCAGGCCGGGCTCAGCAGAGACAGTCAGCCAGCCGTTCAAACACTGGGGCACACTGTACAGAGCAGGAATCAGGGGGGCGGGGCCGGCTGGCGCTCGCCGGTGGCTCGCGGTGAGAATAGTAAGTGAGGCACGCTGAGCAGGCCGGGCTCAGCAGAGACAGTCAGCCAGCCGTTCAAACACTGGGGCACACTGTACAGAGCAGGAATCAGGGGGGCGGGGCCGGCTGGCGCTCGCCGGTGGCTCGCGGTGAGAATAGTAAGTGAGGCACGCTGAGCAGGCCGGGCTCAGCAGAGACAGTCAGCCAGCCGTTCAAACACTGGGGCACACTGTACAGAGCAGGAATCAGGGGGGCGGGGCCGGCTGGCGCTCGCCGGTGGCTCGCGGTGAGAATAGTAAGTCAGGCACGCTGAGCAGGCCGGGCTCAGCAGAGACAGTCAGCCAGCCGTTCAAACACTGGGGCACACTGTACAGAGCAGGAATCAGGGGGGCGGGGCCGGCTGGCGCTCGCCGGTGGCTCGCGGTGAGAATAGTAAGTGAGGCACGCTGAGCAGGCCGGGCTCAGCAGAGACAGTCAGCCAGCCGTTCAAACACTGGGGCACACTGTACAGAGCAGGAATCAGGGGGGCGGGGCCGGCTGGCGCTCGCCGGTGGCTCGCGGTGAGAATAGTAAGTGAGGCACGCTGAGCAGGCCGGGCTCAGCAGAGACAGTCAGCCAGCCGTTCAAACACTGGGGCACACTGTACAGAGCAGGAATCAGGGGGGCGGGGCCGGCTGGCGCTCGCCGGTGGCTCGCGGTGAGAATAGTAAGTGAGGCACGCTGAGCAGGCCGGGCTCAGCAGAGACAGTCAGCCAGCCGTTCAAACACTGGGGCACACTGTACAGAGCAGGAATCAGGGGGGCGGGGCCGGCTGGCGCTCGCCGGTGGCTCGCGGTGAGAATAGTAAGTGAGGCACGCTGAGCAGGCCGGGCTCAGCAGAGACAGTCAGCCAGCCGTTCAAACACTGGGGCACACTGTACAGAGCAGGAATCAGGGGGGCGGGGCCGGCTGGCGCTCGCCGGTGGCTCGCGGTGAGAATAGTAAGTGAGGCACGCTGAGCAGGCCGGGCTCAGCAGAGACAGTCAGCCAGCCGTTCAAACACTGGGGCACACTGTACAGAGCAGGAATCAGGGGGGCGGGGCCGGCTGGCGCTCGCCGGTGGCTCGCGGTGAGAATAGTAAGTGAGGCACGCTGAGCAGGCCGGGCTCAGCAGAGACAGTCAGCCAGCCGTTCAAACACTGGGGCACACTGTACAGAGCAGGAATCAGGGGGGCGGGGCCGGCTGGCGCTCGCCGGTGGCTCGCGGTGAGAATAGTAAGTCAGGCACGCTGAGCAGGCCGGGCTCAGCAGAGACAGTCAGCCAGCCGTTCAAACACTGGGGCACACTGTACAGAGCAGGAATCAGGGGGGCGGGGCCGGCTGGCGCTCGCCGGTGGCTCGCGGTGAGAATAGTAAGTCAGGCACGCTGAGCAGGCCGGGCTCAGCAGAGACAGTCAGCCAGCCGTTCAAACACTGGGGCACACTGTACAGAGCAGGAATCAGGGGGGCGGGGCCGGCTGGCGCTCGCCGGTGGCTCGCGGTGAGAATAGTAAGTGAGGCACGCTGAGCAGGCCGGGCTCAGCAGAGACAGTCAGCCAGCCGTTCAAACACTGGGGCACACTGTACAGAGCAGGAATCAGGGGGGCGGGGCCGGCTGGCGCTCGCCGGTGGCTCGCGGTGAGAATAGTAAGTCAGGCACGCTGAGCAGGCCGGGCTCAGCAGAGACAGTCAGCCAGCCGTTCAAACACTGGGGCACACTGTACAGAGCAGGAATCAGGGGGGCGGGGCCGGCTGGCGCTCGCCGGTGGCTCGCGGTGAGAATAGTAAGTCAGGCACGCTGAGCAGGCCGGGCTCAGCAGAGACAGTCAGCCAGCCGTTCAAACACTGGGGCACACTGTACAGAGCAGGAATCAGGGGGGCGGGGCCGGCTGGCGCTCGCCGGTGGCTCGCGGTGAGAATAGTAAGTGAGGCACGCTGAGCAGGCCGGGCTCAGCAGAGACAGTCAGCCAGCCGTTCAAACACTGGGGCACACTGTACAGAGCAGGAATCAGGGGGGCGGGGCCGGCTGGCGCTCGCCGGTGGCTCGCGGTGAGAATAGTAAGTCAGGCACGCTGAGCAGGCCGGGCTCAGCAGAGACAGTCAGCCAGCCGTTCAAACACTGGGGCACACTGTACAGAGCAGGAATCAGGGGGGCGGGGCCGGCTGGCGCTCGCCGGTGGCTCGCGGTGAGAATAGTAAGTCAGGCACGCTGAGCAGGCCGGGCTCAGCAGAGACAGTCAGCCAGCCGTTCAAACACTGGGGCACACTGTACAGAGCAGGAATCAGGGGGGCGGGGCCGGCTGGCGCTCGCCGGTGGCTCGCGGTGAGAATAGTAAGTCAGGCACGCTGAGCAGGCCGGGCTCAGCAGAGACAGTCAGCCAGCCGTTCAAACACTGGGGCACACTGTACAGAGCAGGAATCAGGGGGGCGGGGCCGGCTGGCGCTCGCCGGTGGCTCGCGGTGAGAATAGTAAGTCAGGCACGCTGAGCAGGCCGGGCTCAGCAGAGACAGTCAGCCAGCCGTTCAAACACTGGGGCACACTGTACAGAGCAGGAATCAGGGGGGCGGGGCCGGCTGGCGCTCGCCGGTGGCTCGCGGTGAGAATAGTAAGTCAGGCACGCTGAGCAGGCCGGGCTCAGCAGAGACAGTCAGCCAGCCGTTCAAACACTGGGGCACACTGTACAGAGCAGGAATCAGGGGGGCGGGGCCGGCTGGCGCTCGCCGGTGGCTCGCGGTGAGAATAGTAAGTCAGGCACGCTGAGCAGGCCGGGCTCAGCAGAGACAGTCAGCCAGCCGTTCAAACACTGGGGCACACTGTACAGAGCAGGAATCAGGGGGGCGGGGCCGGCTGGCGCTCGCCGGTGGCTCGCGGTGAGAATAGTAAGTCAGGCACGCTGAGCAGGCCGGGCTCAGCAGAGACAGTCAGCCAGCCGTTCAAACACTGGGGCACACTGTACAGAGCAGGAATCAGGGGGGCGGGGCCGGCTGGCGCTCGCCGGTGGCTCGCGGTGAGAATAGTAAGTCAGGCACGCTGAGCAGGCCGGGCTCAGCAGAGACAGTCAGCCAGCCGTTCAAACACTGGGGCACACTGTACAGAGCAGGAATCAGGGGGGCGGGGCCGGCTGGCGCTCGCCGGTGGCTCGCGGTGAGAATAGTAAGTCAGGCACGCTGAGCAGGCCGGGCTCAGCAGAGACAGTCAGCCAGCCGTTCAAACACTGGGGCACACTGTACAGAGCAGGAATCAGGGGGGCGGGGCCGGCTGGCGCTCGCCGGTGGCTCGCGGTGAGAATAGTAAGTCAGGCACGCTGAGCAGGCCGGGCTCAGCAGAGACAGTCAGCCAGCCGTTCAAACACTGGGGCACACTGTACAGAGCAGGAATCAGGGGGCGGGGCCGGCTGGCGCTCGCCGGTGGCTCGCGGTGAGAATAGTAAGTCAGGCACGCTGAGCAGGCCGGGCTCAGCAGAGACAGTCAGCCAGCCGTTCAAACACTGGGGCACACTGTACAGAGCAGGAATCAGGGGGGCGGGGCCGGCTGGCGCTCGCCGGTGGCTCGCGGTGAGAATAGTAAGTCAGGCACGCTGAGCAGGCCGGGCTCAGCAGAGACAGTCAGCCAGCCGTTCAAACACTGGGGCACACTGTACAGAGCAGGAATCAGGGGGGCGGGGCCGGCTGGCGCTCGCCGGTGGCTCGCGGTGAGAATAGTAAGTCAGGCACGCTGAGCAGGCCGGGCTCAGCAGAGACAGTCAGCCAGCCGTTCAAACACTGGGGCACACTGTACAGAGCAGGAATCAGGGGGGCGGGGCCGGCTGGCGCTCGCCGGTGGCTCGCGGTGAGAATAGTAAGTCAGGCACGCTGAGCAGGCCGGGCTCAGCAGAGACAGTCAGCCAGCCGTTCAAACACTGGGGCACACTGTACAGAGCAGGAATCAGGGGGGCGGGGCCGGCTGGCGCTCGCCGGTGGCTCGCGGTGAGAATAGTAAGTCAGGCACGCTGAGCAGGCCGGGCTCAGCAGAGACAGTCAGCCAGCCGTTCAAACACTGGGGCACACTGTACAGAGCAGGAATCAGGGGGGCGGGGCCGGCTGGCGCTCGCCGGTGGCTCGCGGTGAGAATAGTAAGTCAGGCACGCTGAGCAGGCCGGGCTCAGCAGAGACAGTCAGCCAGCCGTTCAAACACTGGGGCACACTGTACAGAGCAGGAATCAGGGGGGCGGGGCCGGCTGGCGCTCGCCGGTGGCTCGCGGTGAGAATAGTAAGTCAGGCACGCTGAGCAGGCCGGGCTCAGCAGAGACAGTCAGCCAGCCGTTCAAACACTGGGGCACACTGTACAGAGCAGGAATCAGGGGGGCGGGGCCGGCTGGCGCTCGCCGGTGGCTCGCGGTGAGAATAGTAAGTCAGGCACGCTGAGCAGGCCGGGCTCAGCAGAGACAGTCAGCCAGCCGTTCAAACACTGGGGCACACTGTACAGAGCAGGAATCAGGGGGGCGGGGCCGGCTGGCGCTCGCCGGTGGCTCGCGGTGAGAATAGTAAGTCAGGCACGCTGAGCAGGCCGGGCTCAGCAGAGACAGTCAGCCAGCCGTTCAAACACTGGGGCACACTGTACAGAGCAGGAATCAGGGGGGCGGGGCCGGCTGGCGCTCGCCGGTGGCTCGCGGTGAGAATAGTAAGTCAGGCACGCTGAGCAGGCCGGGCTCAGCAGAGACAGTCAGCCAGCCGTTCAAACACTGGGGCACACTGTACAGAGCAGGAATCAGGGGGGCGGGGCCGGCTGGCGCTCGCCGGTGGCTCGCGGTGAGAATAGTAAGTCAGGCACGCTGAGCAGGCCGGGCTCAGCAGAGACAGTCAGCCAGCCGTTCAAACACTGGGGCACACTGTACAGAGCAGGAATCAGGGGGGCGGGGCCGGCTGGCGCTCGCCGGTGGCTCGCGGTGAGAATAGTAAGTCAGGCACGCTGAGCAGGCCGGGCTCAGCAGAGACAGTCAGCCAGCCGTTCAAACACTGGGGCACACTGTACAGAGCAGGAATCAGGGGGGCGGGGCCGGCTGGCGCTCGCCGGTGGCTCGCGGTGAGAATAGTAAGTCAGGCACGCTGAGCAGGCCGGGCTCAGCAGAGACAGTCAGCCAGCCGTTCAAACACTGGGGCACACTGTACAGAGCAGGAATCAGGGGGGCGGGGCCGGCTGGCGCTCGCCGGTGGCTCGCGGTGAGAATAGTAAGTCAGGCACGCTGAGCAGGCCGGGCTCAGCAGAGACAGTCAGCCAGCCGTTCAAACACTGGGGCACACTGTACAGAGCAGGAATCAGGGGGGCGGGGCCGGCTGGCGCTCGCCGGTGGCTCGCGGTGAGAATAGTAAGTCAGGCACGCTGAGCAGGCCGGGCTCAGCAGAGACAGTCAGCCAGCCGTTCAAACACTGGGGCACACTGTACAGAGCAGGAATCAGGGGGGCGGGGCCGGCTGGCGCTCGCCGGTGGCTCGCGGTGAGAATAGTAAGTCAGGCACGCTGAGCAGGCCGGGCTCAGCAGAGACAGTCAGCCAGCCGTTCAAACACTGGGGCACACTGTACAGAGCAGGAATCAGGGGGGCGGGGCCGGCTGGCGCTCGCCGGTGGCTCGCGGTGAGAATAGTAAGTCAGGCACGCTGAGCAGGCCGGGCTCAGCAGAGACAGTCAGCCAGCCGTTCAAACACTGGGGCACACTGTACAGAGCAGGAATCAGGGGGGCGGGGCCGGCTGGCGCTCGCCGGTGGCTCGCGGTGAGAATAGTAAGTCAGGCACGCTGAGCAGGCCGGGCTCAGCAGAGACAGTCAGCCAGCCGTTCAAACACTGGGGCACACTGTACAGAGCAGGAATCAGGGGGGCGGGGCCGGCTGGCGCTCGCCGGTGGCTCGCGGTGAGAATAGTAAGTCAGGCACGCTGAGCAGGCCGGGCTCAGCAGAGACAGTCAGCCAGCCGTTCAAACACTGGGGCACACTGTACAGAGCAGGAATCAGGGGGGCGGGGCCGGCTGGCGCTCGCCGGTGGCTCGCGGTGAGAATAGTAAGTCAGGCACGCTGAGCAGGCCGGGCTCAGCAGAGACAGTCAGCCAGCCGTTCAAACACTGGGGCACACTGTACAGAGCAGGAATCAGGGGGGCGGGGCCGGCTGGCGCTCGCCGGTGGCTCGCGGTGAGAATAGTAAGTCAGGCACGCTGAGCAGGCCGGGCTCAGCAGAGACAGTCAGCCAGCCGTTCAAACACTGGGGCACACTGTACAGAGCAGGAATCAGGGGGGCGGGGCCGGCTGGCGCTCGCCGGTGGCTCGCGGTGAGAATAGTAAGTCAGGCACGCTGAGCAGGCCGGGCTCAGCAGAGACAGTCAGCCAGCCGTTCAAACACTGGGGCACACTGTACAGAGCAGGAATCAGGGGGGCGGGGCCGGCTGGCGCTCGCCGGTGGCTCGCGGTGAGAATAGTAAGTCAGGCACGCTGAGCAGGCCGGGCTCAGCAGAGACAGTCAGCCAGCCGTTCAAACACTGGGGCACACTGTACAGAGCAGGAATCAGGGGGGCGGGGCCGGCTGGCGCTCGCCGGTGGCTCGCGGTGAGAATAGTAAGTCAGGCACGCTGAGCAGGCCGGGCTCAGCAGAGACAGTCAGCCAGCCGTTCAAACACTGGGGCACACTGTACAGAGCAGGAATCAGGGGGGCGGGGCCGGCTGGCGCTCGCCGGTGGCTCGCGGTGAGAATAGTAAGTCAGGCACGCTGAGCAGGCCGGGCTCAGCAGAGACAGTCAGCCAGCCGTTCAAACACTGGGGCACACTGTACAGAGCAGGAATCAGGGGGGCGGGGCCGGCTGGCGCTCGCCGGTGGCTCGCGGTGAGAATAGTAAGTCAGGCACGCTGAGCAGGCCGGGCTCAGCAGAGACAGTCAGCCAGCCGTTCAAACACTGGGGCACACTGTACAGAGCAGGAATCAGGGGGGCGGGGCCGGCTGGCGCTCGCCGGTGGCTCGCGGTGAGAATAGTAAGTCAGGCACGCTGAGCAGGCCGGGCTCAGCAGAGACAGTCAGCCAGCCGTTCAAACACTGGGGCACACTGTACAGAGCAGGAATCAGGGGGGCGGGGCCGGCTGGCGCTCGCCGGTGGCTCGCGGTGAGAATAGTAAGTCAGGCACGCTGAGCAGGCCGGGCTCAGCAGAGACAGTCAGCCAGCCGTTCAAACACTGGGGCACACTGTACAGAGCAGGAATCAGGGGGGCGGGGCCGGCTGGCGCTCGCCGGTGGCTCGCGGTGAGAATAGTAAGTCAGGCACGCTGAGCAGGCCGGGCTCAGCAGAGACAGTCAGCCAGCCGTTCAAACACTGGGGCACACTGTACAGAGCAGGAATCAGGGGGGCGGGGCCGGCTGGCGCTCGCCGGTGGCTCGCGGTGAGAATAGTAAGTCAGGCACGCTGAGCAGGCCGGGCTCAGCAGAGACAGTCAGCCAGCCGTTCAAACACTGGGGCACACTGTACAGAGCAGGAATCAGGGGGGCGGGGCCGGCTGGCGCTCGCCGGTGGCTCGCGGTGAGAATAGTAAGTCAGGCACGCTGAGCAGGCCGGGCTCAGCAGAGACAGTCAGCCAGCCGTTCAAACACTGGGGCACACTGTACAGAGCAGGAATCAGGGGGGCGGGGCCGGCTGGCGCTCGCCGGTGGCTCGCGGTGAGAATAGTAAGTCAGGCACGCTGAGCAGGCCGGGCTCAGCAGAGACAGTCAGCCAGCCGTTCAAACACTGGGGCACACTGTACAGAGCAGGAATCAGGGGGGCGGGGCCGGCTGGCGCTCGCCGGTGGCTCGCGGTGAGAATAGTAAGTCAGGCACGCTGAGCAGGCCGGGCTCAGCAGAGACAGTCAGCCAGCCGTTCAAACACTGGGGCACACTGTACAGAGCAGGAATCAGGGGGGCGGGGCCGGCTGGCGCTCGCCGGTGGCTCGCGGTGAGAATAGTAAGTCAGGCACGCTGAGCAGGCCGGGCTCAGCAGAGACAGTCAGCCAGCCGTTCAAACACTGGGGCACACTGTACAGAGCAGGAATCAGGGGGGCGGGGCCGGCTGGCGCTCGCCGGTGGCTCGCGGTGAGAATAGTAAGTCAGGCACGCTGAGCAGGCCGGGCTCAGCAGAGACAGTCAGCCAGCCGTTCAAACACTGGGGCACACTGTACAGAGCAGGAATCAGGGGGGCGGGGCCGGCTGGCGCTCGCCGGTGGCTCGCGGTGAGAATAGTAAGTCAGGCACGCTGAGCAGGCCGGGCTCAGCAGAGACAGTCAGCCAGCCGTTCAAACACTGGGGCACACTGTACAGAGCAGGAATCAGGGGGGGGGGGGCTGGCGCTCGCCGGTGGCTCGCGGTGAGAATAGTAAGTCAGGCACGCTGAGCAGGCCGGGCTCAGCAGAGACAGTCAGCCAGCCGTTCAAACACTGGGGCACACTGTACAGAGCAGGAATCAGGGGGGCGGGGCCGGCTGGCGCTCGCCGGTGGCTCGCGGTGAGAATAGTAAGTCAGGCACGCTGAGCAGGCCGGGCTCAGCAGAGACAGTCAGCCAGCCGTTCAAACACTGGGGCACACTGTACAGAGCAGGAATCAGGGGGGCGGGGCCGGCTGGCGCTCGCCGGTGGCTCGCGGTGAGAATAGTAAGTCAGGCACGCTGAGCAGGCCGGGCTCAGCAGAGACAGTCAGCCAGCCGTTCAAACACTGGGGCACACTGTACAGAGCAGGAATCAGGGGGGCGGGGCCGGCTGGCGCTCGCCGGTGGCTCGCGGTGAGAATAGTAAGTCAGGCACGCTGAGCAGGCCGGGCTCAGCAGAGACAGTCAGCCAGCCGTTCAAACACTGGGGCACACTGTACAGAGCAGGAATCAGGGGGGCGGGGCCGGCTGGCGCTCGCCGGTGGCTCGCGGTGAGAATAGTAAGTCAGGCACGCTGAGCAGGCCGGGCTCAGCAGAGACAGTCAGCCAGCCGTTCAAACACTGGGGCACACTGTACAGAGCAGGAATCAGGGGGGCGGGGCCGGCTGGCGCTCGCCGGTGGCTCGCGGTGAGAATAGTAAGTCAGGCACGCTGAGCAGGCCGGGCTCAGCAGAGACAGTCAGCCAGCCGTTCAAACACTGGGGCACACTGTACAGAGCAGGAATCAGGGGGGCGGGGCCGGCTGGCGCTCGCCGGTGGCTCGCGGTGAGAATAGTAAGTCAGGCACGCTGAGCAGGCCGGGCTCAGCAGAGACAGTCAGCCAGCCGTTCAAACACTGGGGCACACTGTACAGAGCAGGAATCAGGGGGGCGGGGCCGGCTGGCGCTCGCCGGTGGCTCGCGGTGAGAATAGTAAGTCAGGCACGCTGAGCAGGCCGGGCTCAGCAGAGACAGTCAGCCAGCCGTTCAAACACTGGGGCACACTGTACAGAGCAGGAATCAGGGGGGCGGGGCCGGCTGGCGCTCGCCGGTGGCTCGCGGTGAGAATAGTAAGTGAGGCACGCTGAGCAGGCCGGGCTCAGCAGAGACAGTCAGCCAGCCGTTCAAACACTGGGGCACACTGTACAGAGCAGGAATCAGGGGGGCGGGGCCGGCTGGCGCTCGCCGGTGGCTCGCGGTGAGAATAGTAAGTGAGGCACGCTGAGCAGGCCGGGCTCAGCAGAGACAGTCAGCCAGCCGTTCAAACACTGGGGCACACTGTACAGAGCAGGAATCAGGGGGGCGGGGCCGGCTGGCGCTCGCCGGTGGCTCGCGGTGAGAATAGTAAGTGAGGCACGCTGAGCAGGCCGGGCTCAGCAGAGACAGTCAGCCAGCCGTTCAAACACTGGGGCACACTGTACAGAGCAGGAATCAGGGGGGCGGGGCCGGCTGGCGCTCGCCGGTGGCTCGCGGTGAGAATAGTAAGTGAGGCACGCTGAGCAGGCCGGGCTCAGCAGAGACAGTCAGCCAGCCGTTCAAACACTGGGGCACACTGTACAGAGCAGGAATCAGGGGGGCGGGGCCGGCTGGCGCTCGCCGGTGGCTCGCGGTGAGAATAGTAAGTGAGGCACGCTGAGCAGGCCGGGCTCAGCAGAGACAGTCAGCCAGCCGTTCAAACGCTGGGGCACACTGTACAGAGCAGGAATCAGGGGGGCGGGGCCGGCTGGCGCTCGCCGGTGGCTCGCGGTGAGAATAGTAAGTGAGGCACGCTGAGCAGGCCGGGCTCAGCAGAGACAGTCAGCCAGCCGTTCAAACGCTGGGGCACACTGTACAGAGCAGGAATCAGGGGGGCGGGGCCGGCTGGCGCTCGCCGGTGGCTCGCGGTGAGAATAGTAAGTGAGGCACGCTGAGCAGGCCGGGCTCAGCAGAGACAGTCAGCCAGCCGTTCAAACGCTGGGGCACACTGTACAGAGCAGGAATCAGGGGGGCGGGGCCGGCTGGCGCTCGCCGGTGGCTCGCGGTGAGAATAGTAAGTGAGGCACGCTGAGCAGGCCGGGCTCAGCAGAGACAGTCAGCCAGCCGTTCAAACGCTGGGGCACACTGTACAGAGCAGGAATCAGGGGGGCGGGGCCGGCTGGCGCTCGCCGGTGGCTCGCGGTGAGAATAGTAAGTGAGGCACGCTGAGCAGGCCGGGCTCAGCAGAGACAGTCAGCCAGCCGTTCAAACGCTGGGGCACACTGTACAGAGCAGGAATCAGGGGGGCGGGGCCGGCTGGCGCTCGCCGGTGGCTCGCGGTGAGAATAGTAAGTGAGGCACGCTGAGCAGGCCGGGCTCAGCAGAGACAGTCAGCCAGCCGTTCAAACGCTGGGGCACACTGTACAGAGCAGGAATCAGGGGGGCGGGGCCGGCTGGCGCTCGCCGGTGGCTCGCGGTGAGAATAGTAAGTGAGGCACGCTGAGCAGGCCGGGCTCAGCAGAGACAGTCAGCCAGCCGTTCAAACGCTGGGGCACACTGTACAGAGCAGGAATCAGGGGGGCGGGGCCGGCTGGCGCTCGCCGGTGGCTCGCGGTGAGAATAGTAAGTGAGGCACGCTGAGCAGGCCGGGCTCAGCAGAGACAGTCAGCCAGCCGTTCAAACGCTGGGGCACACTGTACAGAGCAGGAATCAGGGGGGCGGGGCCGGCTGGCGCTCGCCGGTGGCTCGCGGTGAGAATAGTAAGTGAGGCACGCTGAGCAGGCCGGGCTCAGCAGAGACAGTCAGCCAGCCGTTCAAACGCTGGGGCACACTGTACAGAGCAGGAATCAGGGGGGCGGGGCCGGCTGGCGCTCGCCGGTGGCTCGCGGTGAGAATAGTAAGTGAGGCACGCTGAGCAGGCCGGGCTCAGCAGAGACAGTCAGCCAGCCGTTCAAACGCTGGGGCACACTGTACAGAGCAGGAATCAGGGGGGCGGGGCCGGCTGGCGCTCGCCGGTGGCTCGCGGTGAGAATAGTAAGTGAGGCACGCTGAGCAGGCCGGGCTCAGCAGAGACAGTCAGCCAGCCGTTCAAACGCTGGGGCACACTGTACAGAGCAGGAATCAGGGGGGCGGGGCCGGCTGGCGCTCGCCGGTGGCTCGCGGTGAGAATAGTAAGTGAGGCACGCTGAGCAGGCCGGGCTCAGCAGAGACAGTCAGCCAGCCGTTCAAACGCTGGGGCACACTGTACAGAGCAGGAATCAGGGGGGCGGGGCCGGCTGGCGCTCGCCGGTGGCTCGCGGTGAGAATAGTAAGTGAGGCACGCTGAGCAGGCCGGGCTCAGCAGAGACAGTCAGCCAGCCGTTCAAACGCTGGGGCACACTGTACAGAGCAGGAATCAGGGGGGCGGGGCCGGCTGGCGCTCGCCGGTGGCTCGCGGTGAGAATAGTAAGTGAGGCACGCTGAGCAGGCCGGGCTCAGCAGAGACAGTCAGCCAGCCGTTCAAACGCTGGGGCACACTGTACAGAGCAGGAATCAGGGGGGCGGGGCCGGCTGGCGCTCGCCGGTGGCTCGCGGTGAGAATAGTAAGTGAGGCACGCTGAGCAGGCCGGGCTCAGCAGAGACAGTCAGCCAGCCGTTCAAACGCTGGGGCACACTGTACAGAGCAGGAATCAGGGGGGCGGGGCCGGCTGGCGCTCGCCGGTGGCTCGCGGTGAGAATAGTAAGTGAGGCACGCTGAGCAGGCCGGGCTCAGCAGAGACAGTCAGCCAGCCGTTCAAACACTGGGGCACACTGTACAGAGCAGGAATCAGGGGGGCGGGGCCGGCTGGCGCTCGCCGGTGGCTCGCGGTGAGAATAGTAAGTGAGGCACGCTGAGCAGGCCGGGCTCAGCAGAGACAGTCAGCCAGCCGTTCAAACACTGGGGCACACTGTACAGAGCAGGAATCAGGGGGGCGGGGCCGGCTGGCGCTCGCCGGTGGCTCGCGGTGAGAATAGTAAGTGAGGCACGCTGAGCAGGCCGGGCTCAGCAGAGACAGTCAGCCAGCCGTTCAAACACTGGGGCACACTGTACAGAGCAGGAATCAGGGGGGCGGGGCCGGCTGGCGCTCGCCGGTGGCTCGCGGTGAGAATAGTAAGTGAGGCACGCTGAGCAGGCCGGGCTCAGCAGAGACAGTCAGCCAGCCGTTCAAACACTGGGGCACACTGTACAGAGCAGGAATCAGGGGGGCGGGGCCGGCTGGCGCTCGCCGGTGGCTCGCGGTGAGAATAGTAAGTGAGGCACGCTGAGCAGGCCGGGCTCAGCAGAGACAGTCAGCCAGCCGTTCAAACGCTGGGGCACACTGTACAGAGCAGGAATCAGGGGGGCGGGGCCGGCTGGCGCTCGCCGGTGGCTCGCGGTGAGAATAGTAAGTGAGGCACGCTGAGCAGGCCGGGCTCAGCAGAGACAGTCAGCCAGCCGTTCAAACGCTGGGGCACACTGTACAGAGCAGGAATCAGGGGGGCGGGGCCGGCTGGCGCTCGCCGGTGGCTCGCGGTGAGAATAGTAAGTGAGGCACGCTGAGCAGGCCGGGCTCAGCAGAGACAGTCAGCCAGCCGTTCAAACGCTGGGGCACACTGTACAGAGCAGGAATCAGGGGGCGGGGCCGGCTGGCGCTCGCCGGTGGCTCGCGGTGAGAATAGTAAGTGAGGCACGCTGAGCAGGCCGGGCTCAGCAGAGACAGTCAGCCAGCCGTTCAAACGCTGGGGCACACTGTACAGAGCAGGAATCAGGGGGGCGGGGCCGGCTGGCGCTCGCCGGTGGCTCGCGGTGAGAATAGTAAGTGAGGCACGCTGAGCAGGCCGGGCTCAGCAGAGACAGTCAGCCAGCCGTTCAAACGCTGGGGCACACTGTACAGAGCAGGAATCAGGGGGGCGGGGCCGGCTGGCGCTCGCCGGTGGCTCGCGGTGAGAATAGTAAGTGAGGCACGCTGAGCAGGCCGGGCTCAGCAGAGACAGTCAGCCAGCCGTTCAAACGCTGGGGCACACTGTACAGAGCAGGAATCAGGGGGGCGGGGCCGGCTGGCGCTCGCCGGTGGCTCGCGGTGAGAATAGTAAGTGAGGCACGCTGAGCAGGCCGGGCTCAGCAGAGACAGTCAGCCAGCCGTTCAAACACTGGGGCACACTGTACAGAGCAGGAATCAGGGGGGCGGGGCCGGCTGGCGCTCGCCGGTGGCTCGCGGTGAGAATAGTAAGTGAGGCACGCTGAGCAGGCCGGGCTCAGCAGAGACAGTCAGCCAGCCGTTCAAACACTGGGGCACACTGTACAGAGCAGGAATCAGGGGGGCGGGGCCGGCTGGCGCTCGCCGGTGGCTCGCGGTGAGAATAGTAAGTGAGGCACGCTGAGCAGGCCGGGCTCAGCAGAGACAGTCAGCCAGCCGTTCAAACACTGGGGCACACTGTACAGAGCAGGAATCAGGGGGGCGGGGCCGGCTGGCGCTCGCCGGTGGCTCGCGGTGAGAATAGTAAGTGAGGCACGCTGAGCAGGCCGGGCTCAGCAGAGACAGTCAGCCAGCCGTTCAAACACTGGGGCACACTGTACAGAGCAGGAATCAGGGGGGCGGGGCCGGCTGGCGCTCGCCGGTGGCTCGCGGTGAGAATAGTAAGTGAGGCACGCTGAGCAGGCCGGGCTCAGCAGAGACAGTCAGCCAGCCGTTCAAACACTGGGGCACACTGTACAGAGCAGGAATCAGGGGGGCGGGGCCGGCTGGCGCTCGCCGGTGGCTCGCGGTGAGAATAGTAAGTGAGGCACGCTGAGCAGGCCGGGCTCAGCAGAGACAGTCAGCCAGCCGTTCAAACACTGGGGCACACTGTACAGAGCAGGAATCAGGGGGGCGGGGCCGGCTGGCGCTCGCCGGTGGCTCGCGGTGAGAATAGTAAGTGAGGCACGCTGAGCAGGCCGGGCTCAGCAGAGACAGTCAGCCAGCCGTTCAAACACTGGGGCACACTGTACAGAGCAGGAATCAGGGGGGCGGGGCCGGCTGGCGCTCGCCGGTGGCTCGCGGTGAGAATAGTAAGTGAGGCACGCTGAGCAGGCCGGGCTCAGCAGAGACAGTCAGCCAGCCGTTCAAACACTGGGGCACACTGTACAGAGCAGGAATCAGGGGGGCGGGGCCGGCTGGCGCTCGCCGGTGGCTCGCGGTGAGAATAGTAAGTGAGGCACGCTGAGCAGGCCGGGCTCAGCAGAGACAGTCAGCCAGCCGTTCAAACGCTGGGGCACACTGTACAGAGCAGGAATCAGGGGGGCGGGGCCGGCTGGCGCTCGCCGGTGGCTCGCGGTGAGAATAGTAAGTGAGGCACGCTGAGCAGGCCGGGCTCAGCAGAGACAGTCAGCCAGCCGTTCAAACGCTGGGGCACACTGTACAGAGCAGGAATCAGGGGGGCGGGGCCGGCTGGCGCTCGCCGGTGGCTCGCGGTGAGAATAGTAAGTGAGGCACGCTGAGCAGGCCGGGCTCAGCAGAGACAGTCAGCCAGCCGTTCAAACACTGGGGCACACTGTACAGAGCAGGAATCAGGGGGGCGGGGCCGGCTGGCGCTCGCCGGTGGCTCGCGGTGAGAATAGTAAGTGAGGCACGCTGAGCAGGCCGGGCTCAGCAGAGACAGTCAGCCAGCCGTTCAAACGCTGGGGCACACTGTACAGAGCAGGAATCAGGGGGGCGGGGCCGGCTGGCGCTCGCCGGTGGCTCGCGGTGAGAATAGTAAGTGAGGCACGCTGAGCAGGCCGGGCTCAGCAGAGACAGTCAGCCAGCCGTTCAAACACTGGGGCACACTGTACAGAGCAGGAATCAGGGGGGCGGGGCCGGCTGGCGCTCGCCGGTGGCTCGCGGTGAGAATAGTAAGTCAGGCACGCTGAGCAGGCCGGGCTCAGCAGAGACAGTCAGCCAGCCGTTCAAACACTGGGGCACACTGTACAGAGCAGGAATCAGGGGGGCGGGGCCGGCTGGCGCTCGCCGGTGGCTCGCGGTGAGAATAGTAAGTGAGGCACGCTGAGCAGGCCGGGCTCAGCAGAGACAGTCAGCCAGCCGTTCAAACACTGGGGCACACTGTACAGAGCAGGAATCAGGGGGGCGGGGCCGGCTGGCGCTCGCCGGTGGCTCGCGGTGAGAATAGTAAGTCAGGCACGCTGAGCAGGCCGGGCTCAGCAGAGACAGTCAGCCAGCCGTTCAAACACTGGGGCACACTGTACAGAGCAGGAATCAGGGGGGCGGGGCCGGCTGGCGCTCGCCGGTGGCTCGCGGTGAGAATAGTAAGTCAGGCACGCTGAGCAGGCCGGGCTCAGCAGAGACAGTCAGCCAGCCGTTCAAACACTGGGGCACACTGTACAGAGCAGGAATCAGGGGGGCGGGGCCGGCTGGCGCTCGCCGGTGGCTCGCGGTGAGAATAGTAAGTCAGGCACGCTGAGCAGGCCGGGCTCAGCAGAGACAGTCAGCCAGCCGTTCAAACACTGGGGCACACTGTACAGAGCAGGAATCAGGGGGGCGGGGCCGGCTGGCGCTCGCCGGTGGCTCGCGGTGAGAATAGTAAGTCAGGCACGCTGAGCAGGCCGGGCTCAGCAGAGACAGTCAGCCAGCCGTTCAAACACTGGGGCACACTGTACAGAGCAGGAATCAGGGGGGCGGGGCCGGCTGGCGCTCGCCGGTGGCTCGCGGTGAGAATAGTAAGTCAGGCACGCTGAGCAGGCCGGGCTCAGCAGAGACAGTCAGCCAGCCGTTCAAACACTGGGGCACACTGTACAGAGCAGGAATCAGGGGGGCGGGGCCGGCTGGCGCTCGCCGGTGGCTCGCGGTGAGAATAGTAAGTCAGGCACGCTGAGCAGGCCGGGCTCAGCAGAGACAGTCAGCCAGCCGTTCAAACACTGGGGCACACTGTACAGAGCAGGAATCAGGGGGGCGGGGCCGGCTGGCGCTCGCCGGTGGCTCGCGGTGAGAATAGTAAGTCAGGCACGCTGAGCAGGCCGGGCTCAGCAGAGACAGTCAGCCAGCCGTTCAAACACTGGGGCACACTGTACAGAGCAGGAATCAGGGGGGCGGGGCCGGCTGGCGCTCGCCGGTGGCTCGCGGTGAGAATAGTAAGTCAGGCACGCTGAGCAGGCCGGGCTCAGCAGAGACAGTCAGCCAGCCGTTCAAACACTGGGGCACACTGTACAGAGCAGGAATCAGGGGGGCGGGGCCGGCTGGCGCTCGCCGGTGGCTCGCGGTGAGAATAGTAAGTCAGGCACGCTGAGCAGGCCGGGCTCAGCAGAGACAGTCAGCCAGCCGTTCAAACACTGGGGCACACTGTACAGAGCAGGAATCAGGGGGGCGGGGCCGGCTGGCGCTCGCCGGTGGCTCGCGGTGAGAATAGTAAGTCAGGCACGCTGAGCAGGCCGGGCTCAGCAGAGACAGTCAGCCAGCCGTTCAAACACTGGGGCACACTGTACAGAGCAGGAATCAGGGGGGCGGGGCCGGCTGGCGCTCGCCGGTGGCTCGCGGTGAGAATAGTAAGTCAGGCACGCTGAGCAGGCCGGGCTCAGCAGAGACAGTCAGCCAGCCGTTCAAACACTGGGGCACACTGTACAGAGCAGGAATCAGGGGGGCGGGGCCGGCTGGCGCTCGCCGGTGGCTCGCGGTGAGAATAGTAAGTCAGGCACGCTGAGCAGGCCGGGCTCAGCAGAGACAGTCAGACAGCCGTTCAAACACTGGGGCACACTGTACAGAGCAGGAATCAGGGGGGCGGGGCCGGCTGGCGCTCGCCGGTGGCTCGCGGTGAGAATAGTAAGTCAGGCACGCTGAGCAGGCCGGGCTCAGCAGAGACAGTCAGCCAGCCGTTCAAACACTGGGGCACACTGTACAGAGCAGGAATCAGGGGGGCGGGGCCGGCTGGCGCTCGCCGGTGGCTCGCGGTGAGAATAGTAAGTCAGGCACGCTGAGCAGGCCGGGCTCAGCAGAGACAGTCAGCCAGCCGTTCAAACACTGGGGCACACTGTACAGAGCAGGAATCAGGGGGGCGGGGCCGGCTGGCGCTCGCCGGTGGCTCGCGGTGAGAATAGTAAGTCAGGCACGCTGAGCAGGCCGGGCTCAGCAGAGACAGTCAGCCAGCCGTTCAAACACTGGGGCACACTGTACAGAGCAGGAATCAGGGGGGCGGGGCCGGCTGGCGCTCGCCGGTGGCTCGCGGTGAGAATAGTAAGTCAGGCACGCTGAGCAGGCCGGGCTCAGCAGAGACAGTCAGCCAGCCGTTCAAACACTGGGGCACACTGTACAGAGCAGGAATCAGGGGGGCGGGGCCGGCTGGCGCTCGCCGGTGGCTCGCGGTGAGAATAGTAAGTCAGGCACGCTGAGCAGGCCGGGCTCAGCAGAGACACACAGACAGCCGTTCAAACACTGGGGCACACTGTACAGAGCAGGAATCAGGGGGGCGGGGCCGGCTGGCGCTCGCCGGTGGCTCGCGGTGAGAATAGTAAGTCAGGCACGCTGAGCAGGCCGGGCTCAGCAGAGACAGTCAGCCAGCCGTTCAAACACTGGGGCACACTGTACAGAGCAGGAATCAGGGGGGCGGGGCCGGCTGGCGCTCGCCGGTGGCTCGCGGTGAGAATAGTAAGTCAGGCACGCTGAGCAGGCCGGGCTCAGCAGAGACAGTCAGCCAGCCGTTCAAACACTGGGGCACACTGTACAGAGCAGGAATCAGGGGGGCGGGGCCGGCTGGCGCTCGCCGGTGGCTCGCGGTGAGAATAGTAAGTCAGGCACGCTGAGCAGGCCGGGCTCAGCAGAGACACACAGACAGCCGTTCAAACACTGGGGCACACTGTACAGAGCAGGAATCAGGGGGGCGGGGCCGGCTGGCGCTCGCCGGTGGCTCGCGGTGAGAATAGTAAGTCAGGCACGCTGAGCAGGCCGGGCTCAGCAGAGACACACAGACAGCCGTTCAAACACTGGGGCACACTGTACAGAGCAGGAATCAGGGGGGCGGGGCCGGCTGGCGCTCGCCGGTGGCTCGCGGTGAGAATAGTAAGTCAGGCACGCTGAGCAGGCCGGGCTCAGCAGAGACACACAGACAGCCGTTCAAACACTGGGGCACACTGTACAGAGCAGGAATCAGGGGGGCGGGGCCGGCTGGCGCTCGCCGGTGGCTCGCGGTGAGAATAGTAAGTCAGGCACGCTGAGCAGGCCGGGCTCAGCAGAGACACACAGACAGCCGTTCAAACACTGGGGCACACTGTACAGAGCAGGAATCAGGGGGGCGGGGCCGGCTGGCGCTCGCCGGTGGCTCGCGGTGAGAATAGTAAGTCAGGCACGCTGAGCAGGCCGGGCTCAGCAGAGACACACAGACAGCCGTTCAAACACTGGGGCACACTGTACAGAGCAGGAATCAGGGGGGCGGGGCCGGCTGGCGCTCGCCGGTGGCTCGCGGTGAGAATAGTAAGTCAGGCACGCTGAGCAGGCCGGGCTCAGCAGAGACACACAGACAGCCGTTCAAACACTGGGGCACACTGTACAGAGCAGGAATCAGGGGGGCGGGGCCGGCTGGCGCTCGCCGGTGGCTCGCGGTGAGAATAGTAAGTCAGGCACGCTGAGCAGGCCGGGCTCAGCAGAGACAGTCAGACAGCCGTTCAAACACTGGGGCACACTGTACAGAGCAGGAATCAGGGGGGCGGGGCCGGCTGGCGCTCGCCGGTGGCTCGCGGTGAGAATAGTAAGTCAGGCACGCTGAGCAGGCCGGGCTCAGCAGAGACAGTCAGCCAGCCGTTCAAACACTGGGGCACACTGTACAGAGCAGGAATCAGGGGGGCGGGGCCGGCTGGCGCTCGCCGGTGGCTCGCGGTGAGAATAGTAAGTCAGGCACGCTGAGCAGGCCGGGCTCAGCAGAGACACACAGACAGCCGTTCAAACACTGGGGCACACTGTACAGAGCAGGAATCAGGGGGGCGGGGCCGGCTGGCGCTCGCCGGTGGCTCGCGGTGAGAATAGTAAGTCAGGCACGCTGAGCAGGCCGGGCTCAGCAGAGACAGTCAGCCAGCCGTTCAAACACTGGGGCACACTGTACAGAGCAGGAATCAGGGGGGCGGGGCCGGCTGGCGCTCGCCGGTGGCTCGCGGTGAGAATAGTAAGTCAGGCACGCTGAGCAGGCCGGGCTCAGCAGAGACAGTCAGCCAGCCGTTCAAACACTGGGGCACACTGTACAGAGCAGGAATCAGGGGGGCGGGGCCGGCTGGCGCTCGCCGGTGGCTCGCGGTGAGAATAGTAAGTCAGGCACGCTGAGCAGGCCGGGCTCAGCAGAGACACACAGACAGCCGTTCAAACACTGGGGCACACTGTACAGAGCAGGAATCAGGGGGGCGGGGCCGGCTGGCGCTCGCCGGTGGCTCGCGGTGAGAATAGTAAGTCAGGCACGCTGAGCAGGCCGGGCTCAGCAGAGACACACAGCCAGCCGTTCAAACACTGGGGCACACTGTACAGAGCAGGAATCAGGGGGGCGGGGCCGGCTGGCGCTCGCCGGTGGCTCGCGGTGAGAATAGTAAGTCAGGCACGCTGAGCAGGCCGGGCTCAGCAGAGACACACAGACAGCCGTTCAAACACTGGGGCACACTGTACAGAGCAGGAATCAGGGGGGCGGGGCCGGCTGGCGCTCGCCGGTGGCTCGCGGTGAGAATAGTAAGTCAGGCACGCTGAGCAGGCCGGGCTCAGCAGAGACACACAGACAGCCGTTCAAACACTGGGGCACACTGTACAGAGCAGGAATCAGGGGGGCGGGGCCGGCTGGCGCTCGCCGGTGGCTCGCGGTGAGAATAGTAAGTCAGGCACGCTGAGCAGGCCGGGCTCAGCAGAGACACACAGACAGCCGTTCAAACACTGGGGCACACTGTACAGAGCAGGAATCAGGGGGGCGGGGCCGGCTGGCGCTCGCCGGTGGCTCGCGGTGAGAATAGTAAGTCAGGCACGCTGAGCAGGCCGGGCTCAGCAGAGACACACAGACAGCCGTTCAAACACTGGGGCACACTGTACAGAGCAGGAATCAGGGGGGCGGGGCCGGCTGGCGCTCGCCGGTGGCTCGCGGTGAGAATAGTAAGTCAGGCACGCTGAGCAGGCCGGGCTCAGCAGAGACAGTCAGACAGCCGTTCAAACACTGGGGCACACTGTACAGAGCAGGAATCAGGGGGGCGGGGCCGGCTGGCGCTCGCCGGTGGCTCGCGGTGAGAATAGTAAGTCAGGCACGCTGAGCAGGCCGGGCTCAGCAGAGACACACAGACAGCCGTTCAAACACTGGGGCACACTGTACAGAGCAGGAATCAGGGGGGCGGGGCCGGCTGGCGCTCGCCGGTGGCTCGCGGTGAGAATAGTAAGTCAGGCACGCTGAGCAGGCCGGGCTCAGCAGAGACACACAGACAGCCGTTCAAACACTGGGGCACACTGTACAGAGCAGGAATCAGGGGGGCGGGGCCGGCTGGCGCTCGCCGGTGGCTCGCGGTGAGAATAGTAAGTCAGGCACGCTGAGCAGGCCGGGCTCAGCAGAGACACACAGACAGCCGTTCAAACACTGGGGCACACTGTACAGAGCAGGAATCAGGGGGGCGGGGCCGGCTGGCGCTCGCCGGTGGCTCGCGGTGAGAATAGTAAGTCAGGCACGCTGAGCAGGCCGGGCTCAGCAGAGACACACAGACAGCCGTTCAAACACTGGGGCACACTGTACAGAGCAGGAATCAGGGGGGCGGGGCCGGCTGGCGCTCGCCGGTGGCTCGCGGTGAGAATAGTAAGTCAGGCACGCTGAGCAGGCCGGGCTCAGCAGAGACACACAGACAGCCGTTCAAACACTGGGGCACACTGTACAGAGCAGGAATCAGGGGGGCGGGGCCGGCTGGCGCTCGCCGGTGGCTCGCGGTGAGAATAGTAAGTCAGGCACGCTGAGCAGGCCGGGCTCAGCAGAGACACACAGACAGCCGTTCAAACACTGGGGCACACTGTACAGAGCAGGAATCAGGGGGGCGGGGCCGGCTGGCGCTCGCCGGTGGCTCGCGGTGAGAATAGTAAGTCAGGCACGCTGAGCAGGCCGGGCTCAGCAGAGACACACAGACAGCCGTTCAAACACTGGGGCACACTGTACAGAGCAGGAATCAGGGGGGCGGGGCCGGCTGGCGCTCGCCGGTGGCTCGCGGTGAGAATAGTAAGTCAGGCACGCTGAGCAGGCCGGGCTCAGCAGAGACACACAGACAGCCGTTCAAACACTGGGGCACACTGTACAGAGCAGGAATCAGGGGGGCGGGGCCGGCTGGCGCTCGCCGGTGGCTCGCGGTGAGAATAGTAAGTCAGGCACGCTGAGCAGGCCGGGCTCAGCAGAGACACACAGACAGCCGTTCAAACACTGGGGCACACTGTACAGAGCAGGAATCAGGGGGGCGGGGCCGGCTGGCGCTCGCCGGTGGCTCGCGGTGAGAATAGTAAGTCAGGCACGCTGAGCAGGCCGGGCTCAGCAGAGACACACAGACAGCCGTTCAAACACTGGGGCACACTGTACAGAGCAGGAATCAGGGGGGCGGGGCCGGCTGGCGCTCGCCGGTGGCTCGCGGTGAGAATAGTAAGTCAGGCACGCTGAGCAGGCCGGGCTCAGCAGAGACACACAGACAGCCGTTCAAACACTGGGGCACACTGTACAGAGCAGGAATCAGGGGGGCGGGGCCGGCTGGCGCTCGCCGGTGGCTCGCGGTGAGAATAGTAAGTCAGGCACGCTGAGCAGGCCGGGCTCAGCAGAGACACACAGACAGCCGTTCAAACACTGGGGCACACTGTACAGAGCAGGAATCAGGGGGGCGGGGCCGGCTGGCGCTCGCCGGTGGCTCGCGGTGAGAATAGTAAGTCAGGCACGCTGAGCAGGCCGGGCTCAGCAGAGACACACAGACAGCCGTTCAAACACTGGGGCACACTGTACAGAGCAGGAATCAGGGGGGCGGGGCCGGCTGGCGCTCGCCGGTGGCTCGCGGTGAGAATAGTAAGTCAGGCACGCTGAGCAGGCCGGGCTCAGCAGAGACACACAGACAGCCGTTCAAACACTGGGGCACACTGTACAGAGCAGGAATCAGGGGGGCGGGGCCGGCTGGCGCTCGCCGGTGGCTCGCGGTGAGAATAGTAAGTCAGGCACGCTGAGCAGGCCGGGCTCAGCAGAGACACACAGACAGCCGTTCAAACACTGGGGCACACTGTACAGAGCAGGAATCAGGGGGGCGGGGCCGGCTGGCGCTCGCCGGTGGCTCGCGGTGAGAATAGTAAGTCAGGCACGCTGAGCAGGCCGGGCTCAGCAGAGACACACAGACAGCCGTTCAAACACTGGGGCACACTGTACAGAGCAGGAATCAGGGGGGCGGGGCCGGCTGGCGCTCGCCGGTGGCTCGCGGTGAGAATAGTAAGTCAGGCACGCTGAGCAGGCCGGGCTCAGCAGAGACACACAGACAGCCGTTCAAACACTGGGGCACACTGTACAGAGCAGGAATCAGGGGGGCGGGGCCGGCTGGCGCTCGCCGGTGGCTCGCGGTGAGAATAGTAAGTCAGGCACGCTGAGCAGGCCGGGCTCAGCAGAGACACACAGACAGCCGTTCAAACACTGGGGCACACTGTACAGAGCAGGAATCAGGGGGGCGGGGCCGGCTGGCGCTCGCCGGTGGCTCGCGGTGAGAATAGTAAGTCAGGCACGCTGAGCAGGCCGGGCTCAGCAGAGACACACAGACAGCCGTTCAAACACTGGGGCACACTGTACAGAGCAGGAATCAGGGGGGCGGGGCCGGCTGGCGCTCGCCGGTGGCTCGCGGTGAGAATAGTAAGTCAGGCACGCTGAGCAGGCCGGGCTCAGCAGAGACACACAGACAGCCGTTCAAACACTGGGGCACACTGTACAGAGCAGGAATCAGGGGGGCGGGGCCGGCTGGCGCTCGCCGGTGGCTCGCGGTGAGAATAGTAAGTCAGGCACGCTGAGCAGGCCGGGCTCAGCAGAGACACACAGACAGCCGTTCAAACACTGGGGCACACTGTACAGAGCAGGAATCAGGGGGGCGGGGCCGGCTGGCGCTCGCCGGTGGCTCGCGGTGAGAATAGTAAGTCAGGCACGCTGAGCAGGCCGGGCTCAGCAGAGACACACAGACAGCCGTTCAAACACTGGGGCACACTGTACAGAGCAGGAATCAGGGGGGCGGGGCCGGCTGGCGCTCGCCGGTGGCTCGCGGTGAGAATAGTAAGTCAGGCACGCTGAGCAGGCCGGGCTCAGCAGAGACACACAGACAGCCGTTCAAACACTGGGGCACACTGTACAGAGCAGGAATCAGGGGGGCGGGGCCGGCTGGCGCTCGCCGGTGGCTCGCGGTGAGAATAGTAAGTCAGGCACGCTGAGCAGGCCGGGCTCAGCAGAGACACACAGACAGCCGTTCAAACACTGGGGCACACTGTACAGAGCAGGAATCAGGGGGGCGGGGCCGGCTGGCGCTCGCCGGTGGCTCGCGGTGAGAATAGTAAGTCAGGCACGCTGAGCAGGCCGGGCTCAGCAGAGACACACAGACAGCCGTTCAAACACTGGGGCACACTGTACAGAGCAGGAATCAGGGGGGCGGGGCCGGCTGGCGCTCGCCGGTGGCTCGCGGTGAGAATAGTAAGTCAGGCACGCTGAGCAGGCCGGGCTCAGCAGAGACACACAGACAGCCGTTCAAACACTGGGGCACACTGTACAGAGCAGGAATCAGGGGGGCGGGGCCGGCTGGCGCTCGCCGGTGGCTCGCGGTGAGAATAGTAAGTCAGGCACGCTGAGCAGGCCGGGCTCAGCAGAGACACACAGACAGCCGTTCAAACACTGGGGCACACTGTACAGAGCAGGAATCAGGGGGGCGGGGCCGGCTGGCGCTCGCCGGTGGCTCGCGGTGAGAATAGTAAGTCAGGCACGCTGAGCAGGCCGGGCTCAGCAGAGACACACAGACAGCCGTTCAAACACTGGGGCACACTGTACAGAGCAGGAATCAGGGGGGCGGGGCCGGCTGGCGCTCGCCGGTGGCTCGCGGTGAGAATAGTAAGTCAGGCACGCTGAGCAGGCCGGGCTCAGCAGAGACACACAGACAGCCGTTCAAACACTGGGGCACACTGTACAGAGCAGGAATCAGGGGGGCGGGGCCGGCTGGCGCTCGCCGGTGGCTCGCGGTGAGAATAGTAAGTCAGGCACGCTGAGCAGGCCGGGCTCAGCAGAGACACACAGACAGCCGTTCAAACACTGGGGCACACTGTACAGAGCAGGAATCAGGGGGGCGGGGCCGGCTGGCGCTCGCCGGTGGCTCGCGGTGAGAATAGTAAGTCAGGCACGCTGAGCAGGCCGGGCTCAGCAGAGACACACAGACAGCCGTTCAAACACTGGGGCACACTGTACAGAGCAGGAATCAGGGGGGCGGGGCCGGCTGGCGCTCGCCGGTGGCTCGCGGTGAGAATAGTAAGTCAGGCACGCTGAGCAGGCCGGGCTCAGCAGAGACACACAGACAGCCGTTCAAACACTGGGGCACACTGTACAGAGCAGGAATCAGGGGGGCGGGGCCGGCTGGCGCTCGCCGGTGGCTCGCGGTGAGAATAGTAAGTCAGGCACGCTGAGCAGGCCGGGCTCAGCAGAGACACACAGACAGCCGTTCAAACACTGGGGCACACTGTACAGAGCAGGAATCAGGGGGGCGGGGCCGGCTGGCGCTCGCCGGTGGCTCGCGGTGAGAATAGTAAGTCAGGCACGCTGAGCAGGCCGGGCTCAGCAGAGACACACAGACAGCCGTTCAAACACTGGGGCACACTGTACAGAGCAGGAATCAGGGGGGCGGGGCCGGCTGGCGCTCGCCGGTGGCTCGCGGTGAGAATAGTAAGTCAGGCACGCTGAGCAGGCCGGGCTCAGCAGAGACACACAGACAGCCGTTCAAACACTGGGGCACACTGTACAGAGCAGGAATCAGGGGGGCGGGGCCGGCTGGCGCTCGCCGGTGGCTCGCGGTGAGAATAGTAAGTCAGGCACGCTGAGCAGGCCGGGCTCAGCAGAGACACACAGACAGCCGTTCAAACACTGGGGCACACTGTACAGAGCAGGAATCAGGGGGGCGGGGCCGGCTGGCGCTCGCCGGTGGCTCGCGGTGAGAATAGTAAGTCAGGCACGCTGAGCAGGCCGGGCTCAGCAGAGACACACAGACAGCCGTTCAAACACTGGGGCACACTGTACAGAGCAGGAATCAGGGGGGCGGGGCCGGCTGGCGCTCGCCGGTGGCTCGCGGTGAGAATAGTAAGTCAGGCACGCTGAGCAGGCCGGGCTCAGCAGAGACACACAGACAGCCGTTCAAACACTGGGGCACACTGTACAGAGCAGGAATCAGGGGGGCGGGGCCGGCTGGCGCTCGCCGGTGGCTCGCGGTGAGAATAGTAAGTCAGGCACGCTGAGCAGGCCGGGCTCAGCAGAGACACACAGACAGCCGTTCAAACACTGGGGCACACTGTACAGAGCAGGAATCAGGGGGGCGGGGCCGGCTGGCGCTCGCCGGTGGCTCGCGGTGAGAATAGTAAGTCAGGCACGCTGAGCAGGCCGGGCTCAGCAGAGACACACAGACAGCCGTTCAAACACTGGGGCACACTGTACAGAGCAGGAATCAGGGGGGCGGGGCCGGCTGGCGCTCGCCGGTGGCTCGCGGTGAGAATAGTAAGTCAGGCACGCTGAGCAGGCCGGGCTCAGCAGAGACACACAGACAGCCGTTCAAACACTGGGGCACACTGTACAGAGCAGGAATCAGGGGGGCGGGGCCGGCTGGCGCTCGCCGGTGGCTCGCGGTGAGAATAGTAAGTCAGGCACGCTGAGCAGGCCGGGCTCAGCAGAGACACACAGACAGCCGTTCAAACACTGGGGCACACTGTACAGAGCAGGAATCAGGGGGGCGGGGCCGGCTGGCGCTCGCCGGTGGCTCGCGGTGAGAATAGTAAGTCAGGCACGCTGAGCAGGCCGGGCTCAGCAGAGACACACAGACAGCCGTTCAAACACTGGGGCACACTGTACAGAGCAGGAATCAGGGGGGCGGGGCCGGCTGGCGCTCGCCGGTGGCTCGCGGTGAGAATAGTAAGTCAGGCACGCTGAGCAGGCCGGGCTCAGCAGAGACACACAGACAGCCGTTCAAACACTGGGGCACACTGTACAGAGCAGGAATCAGGGGGGCGGGGCCGGCTGGCGCTCGCCGGTGGCTCGCGGTGAGAATAGTAAGTCAGGCACGCTGAGCAGGCCGGGCTCAGCAGAGACACACAGACAGCCGTTCAAACACTGGGGCACACTGTACAGAGCAGGAATCAGGGGGGCGGGGCCGGCTGGCGCTCGCCGGTGGCTCGCGGTGAGAATAGTAAGTCAGGCACGCTGAGCAGGCCGGGCTCAGCAGAGACACACAGACAGCCGTTCAAACACTGGGGCACACTGTACAGAGCAGGAATCAGGGGGGCGGGGCCGGCTGGCGCTCGCCGGTGGCTCGCGGTGAGAATAGTAAGTCAGGCACGCTGAGCAGGCCGGGCTCAGCAGAGACACACAGACAGCCGTTCAAACACTGGGGCACACTGTACAGAGCAGGAATCAGGGGGGCGGGGCCGGCTGGCGCTCGCCGGTGGCTCGCGGTGAGAATAGTAAGTCAGGCACGCTGAGCAGGCCGGGCTCAGCAGAGACACACAGACAGCCGTTCAAACACTGGGGCACACTGTACAGAGCAGGAATCAGGGGGGCGGGGCCGGCTGGCGCTCGCCGGTGGCTCGCGGTGAGAATAGTAAGTCAGGCACGCTGAGCAGGCCGGGCTCAGCAGAGACACACAGACAGCCGTTCAAACACTGGGGCACACTGTACAGAGCAGGAATCAGGGGGGCGGGGCCGGCTGGCGCTCGCCGGTGGCTCGCGGTGAGAATAGTAAGTCAGGCACGCTGAGCAGGCCGGGCTCAGCAGAGACACACAGACAGCCGTTCAAACACTGGGGCACACTGTACAGAGCAGGAATCAGGGGGGCGGGGCCGGCTGGCGCTCGCCGGTGGCTCGCGGTGAGAATAGTAAGTCAGGCACGCTGAGCAGGCCGGGCTCAGCAGAGACACACAGACAGCCGTTCAAACACTGGGGCACACTGTACAGAGCAGGAATCAGGGGGGCGGGGCCGGCTGGCGCTCGCCGGTGGCTCGCGGTGAGAATAGTAAGTCAGGCACGCTGAGCAGGCCGGGCTCAGCAGAGACACACAGACAGCCGTTCAAACACTGGGGCACACTGTACAGAGCAGGAATCAGGGGGGCGGGGCCGGCTGGCGCTCGCCGGTGGCTCGCGGTGAGAATAGTAAGTCAGGCACGCTGAGCAGGCCGGGCTCAGCAGAGACACACAGACAGCCGTTCAAACACTGGGGCACACTGTACAGAGCAGGAATCAGGGGGGCGGGGCCGGCTGGCGCTCGCCGGTGGCTCGCGGTGAGAATAGTAAGTCAGGCACGCTGAGCAGGCCGGGCTCAGCAGAGACACACAGACAGCCGTTCAAACACTGGGGCACACTGTACAGAGCAGGAATCAGGGGGGCGGGGCCGGCTGGCGCTCGCCGGTGGCTCGCGGTGAGAATAGTAAGTCAGGCACGCTGAGCAGGCCGGGCTCAGCAGAGACACACAGACAGCCGTTCAAACACTGGGGCACACTGTACAGAGCAGGAATCAGGGGGGCGGGGCCGGCTGGCGCTCGCCGGTGGCTCGCGGTGAGAATAGTAAGTCAGGCACGCTGAGCAGGCCGGGCTCAGCAGAGACACACAGACAGCCGTTCAAACACTGGGGCACACTGTACAGAGCAGGAATCAGGGGGGCGGGGCCGGCTGGCGCTCGCCGGTGGCTCGCGGTGAGAATAGTAAGTCAGGCACGCTGAGCAGGCCGGGCTCAGCAGAGACACACAGACAGCCGTTCAAACACTGGGGCACACTGTACAGAGCAGGAATCAGGGGGGCGGGGCCGGCTGGCGCTCGCCGGTGGCTCGCGGTGAGAATAGTAAGTCAGGCACGCTGAGCAGGCCGGGCTCAGCAGAGACACACAGACAGCCGTTCAAACACTGGGGCACACTGTACAGAGCAGGAATCAGGGGGGCGGGGCCGGCTGGCGCTCGCCGGTGGCTCGCGGTGAGAATAGTAAGTCAGGCACGCTGAGCAGGCCGGGCTCAGCAGAGACACACAGACAGCCGTTCAAACACTGGGGCACACTGTACAGAGCAGGAATCAGGGGGGCGGGGCCGGCTGGCGCTCGCCGGTGGCTCGCGGTGAGAATAGTAAGTCAGGCACGCTGAGCAGGCCGGGCTCAGCAGAGACACACAGACAGCCGTTCAAACACTGGGGCACACTGTACAGAGCAGGAATCAGGGGGGCGGGGCCGGCTGGCGCTCGCCGGTGGCTCGCGGTGAGAATAGTAAGTCAGGCACGCTGAGCAGGCCGGGCTCAGCAGAGACACACAGACAGCCGTTCAAACACTGGGGCACACTGTACAGAGCAGGAATCAGGGGGGCGGGGCCGGCTGGCGCTCGCCGGTGGCTCGCGGTGAGAATAGTAAGTCAGGCACGCTGAGCAGGCCGGGCTCAGCAGAGACACACAGACAGCCGTTCAAACACTGGGGCACACTGTACAGAGCAGGAATCAGGGGGGCGGGGCCGGCTGGCGCTCGCCGGTGGCTCGCGGTGAGAATAGTAAGTCAGGCACGCTGAGCAGGCCGGGCTCAGCAGAGACACACAGACAGCCGTTCAAACACTGGGGCACACTGTACAGAGCAGGAATCAGGGGGGCGGGGCCGGCTGGCGCTCGCCGGTGGCTCGCGGTGAGAATAGTAAGTCAGGCACGCTGAGCAGGCCGGGCTCAGCAGAGACACACAGACAGCCGTTCAAACACTGGGGCACACTGTACAGAGCAGGAATCAGGGGGGCGGGGCCGGCTGGCGCTCGCCGGTGGCTCGCGGTGAGAATAGTAAGTCAGGCACGCTGAGCAGGCCGGGCTCAGCAGAGACACACAGACAGCCGTTCAAACACTGGGGCACACTGTACAGAGCAGGAATCAGGGGGGCGGGGCCGGCTGGCGCTCGCCGGTGGCTCGCGGTGAGAATAGTAAGTCAGGCACGCTGAGCAGGCCGGGCTCAGCAGAGACACACAGACAGCCGTTCAAACACTGGGGCACACTGTACAGAGCAGGAATCAGGGGGGCGGGGCCGGCTGGCGCTCGCCGGTGGCTCGCGGTGAGAATAGTAAGTCAGGCACGCTGAGCAGGCCGGGCTCAGCAGAGACACACAGACAGCCGTTCAAACACTGGGGCACACTGTACAGAGCAGGAATCAGGGGGGCGGGGCCGGCTGGCGCTCGCCGGTGGCTCGCGGTGAGAATAGTAAGTCAGGCACGCTGAGCAGGCCGGGCTCAGCAGAGACACACAGACAGCCGTTCAAACACTGGGGCACACTGTACAGAGCAGGAATCAGGGGGGCGGGGCCGGCTGGCGCTCGCCGGTGGCTCGCGGTGAGAATAGTAAGTCAGGCACGCTGAGCAGGCCGGGCTCAGCAGAGACACACAGACAGCCGTTCAAACACTGGGGCACACTGTACAGAGCAGGAATCAGGGGGGCGGGGCCGGCTGGCGCTCGCCGGTGGCTCGCGGTGAGAATAGTAAGTCAGGCACGCTGAGCAGGCCGGGCTCAGCAGAGACACACAGACAGCCGTTCAAACACTGGGGCACACTGTACAGAGCAGGAATCAGGGGGGCGGGGCCGGCTGGCGCTCGCCGGTGGCTCGCGGTGAGAATAGTAAGTCAGGCACGCTGAGCAGGCCGGGCTCAGCAGAGACACACAGACAGCCGTTCAAACACTGGGGCACACTGTACAGAGCAGGAATCAGGGGGGCGGGGCCGGCTGGCGCTCGCCGGTGGCTCGCGGTGAGAATAGTAAGTCAGGCACGCTGAGCAGGCCGGGCTCAGCAGAGACACACAGACAGCCGTTCAAACACTGGGGCACACTGTACAGAGCAGGAATCAGGGGGGCGGGGCCGGCTGGCGCTCGCCGGTGGCTCGCGGTGAGAATAGTAAGTGACTATCCTATCACAGCATCTCACACTCATTCACTTACAGCTGATGTTGTTTAAGTCAGTCAGGGTTCAGGGTCTGAGAGGCAGGAGGGAATTGGGCCCTTGTGTCCCCGGCCTGGTCCGTCACATTGATGGCTGAGTTCCAGTCTGGTCTCTTACAGACCATAGACTGTATATGACTTAGGACGGTTCACGTGAAGTGTGTGAGAGTCCCATTGTCACATCATCAAGTCACTTTATGCCATGGTCCTGGTATTGTCCCATTCTGGTCCGTTTGTACCAATGACGAAGTTTGGTGCTTCCTGAGCATCATTTCTGTGGCTGTGTGTGTCTTTTTGAACAGCAGTTAGGTTATGGCCCCACAGACAGCAGTATTTTTCTATCGTACGGTCATTGCAAGTCGCTACAACTGGAGCAGTTTATGGTCAGCAAACCTCGGGGGTGTTTCACTCAGTGTCTTGGTGAGATATAATCATAATATCCCTTTAATCGTGTCCATATCACGTGAATGCAGCGCCACACGCCAATAAGCGTCATCCAATCACAGCTGGAATGTGCAGCGTATGTTGGCGCTGATTGGCCGCTTCGCCTGTCAGTCATCCACCAGGGCGTCGCCGCTCCCGGCAGCTGTCAGAGTCAGGGGCATTAACGGCGACAACACGGACTGGCTCACTTCAGCGAGACCACGGGCGAATCTCGGACGTTACCGAGCAGAGATGGTCCTCTAAGTGACGGAGGTGAGCCATATCATTTCCGGCCGAGTCTTCTCAAATCATTTATTCGTACCAGATGTGGCTCGTGAAGATTATCGCGCCCTGCGGTTTAACTAACGGTGTGTTTCCCCTGATGTTTTTAGCATGTACCTGGCTAACGTTAACGGTCCGCGAACGATGCTGCCCCCTCCGACAGAGAGCAGTTAGCTTCCCGTGCTCTTTAACGTTACGGGACGTTAACGTCACTTTGCTACGGTGTCGTTAGATCGTAGAAATCTCCCGCCGTTTAAAATAATACGGGTCGACTGGAGGTAACGTAAGCTAACGGCGGGTTCATACACAGCAGAGGCGGTGCTAGCTTTATGGTGCCCTGGGCCAGTAAATGCCCACCTCCCCACCCTTGTGTAGTGGCTGTATATACTGATAATAATAATAACAACAATAACAAATAACATAAACAATCATACATTAACAGACTTTTCTGACTTTCCTTCATGCAAACAACAGTAAAATCATAAAAGTGTAAGAAAATAGTCAGAGGTGGATTCAGGGATCCTGGTGCCCTGATGAAAACACTTCATCCTGGTTCTTTTTTAGTTAAATCCAGTGAGGACATGCGGCAGTTTAAGTCTTTCTATCCTCTTGTTTCCACACACACGGCCCCTCACTGATCATATGACCTTTCCCTTCTTACCTTCCTTTTGAAGAGCCGACATTCCCCAGCCTGTTGTCACCATGGAGACCGCCAACAACTATGTGCTGATTCATGGGAAGAACATATCCCATAATGCTATTGTGGGCTCCGCTGCTGGGGCCCACATGTCCATTGACAAACTGTTCCCAGCTCTCCTTGAGTGCTTTGGTATCATCCTGTGTGGCTACATCGCAGGCAGGTGAGTCACTGCAGGTGCGTTTTGTTTGTTTGTTTGTTTGTTTTTATCCCAGTTCACCTGAAAATCTGTTTCCTCTGTTGCCGTGCACAGGGCAGACATCATCACAGAGAGCCAGGCCAAAGGTTTGGGGAACTTTGTGTCAAAGTTTGCTCTTCCAGCTCTGCTCTTTAAAAACATGGTGCTGCTCGACTTTGGAGACGTCATCTGGGCGTTTCTCTGGGGCGTCCTGGTCGCTAAGGTAACCTTTCATCCTCATCATCACAATATCTGGTTATTGTTATTGGTTATTATTATTATCTGGTTACAGTCTAAGCTTGTTCCTCGCTTCCTGTGTGCAGGTGACCGTGTTCGTGCTGGTGTGTGTGCTGACGCTGATGGTGGCCAGTCCAGACACCAGGTACAGCAAGGCCGGTCTGTACGCCATCTTTGCCACGCAGAGCAACGACTTCGCCTTGGGATACCCCATAGGTGAGTAAGACACAGCCACTGAGCAGTGACAGTGAACTACTCATTCAGTTTCATTCATTCACAGAAGGAGGATGCACCTCTCTCTCTCTCTGTCTCTCTTTCTCTCTCTCACTTTCCAGTCGACGCTTTGTATCGCAGCACTTACCCAGAGTACCTCCAGTACATCTATCTAGTCGCCCCGGTCTCCCTCATGCTCCTTAACCCCATCGGCTTCGCTCTGTGTGAAGTGCAGAAGTGGAGGCAGGCCAGCCATGCACAGAGCAGCACTCTAAGCATCCTGGGAGTTGTGGTCTTACAGGTATGTTTGACTCCAGCTCCACGAGTAAGTCTAAAATCTGAACCTTCCTGCTGAAGCATGAAACACTTCCTGTCACCTGTGCAGGTGTTGAAAAACCCCATAGTTTTCATGGTGATCGTGGGAATTGTCTCCCACTTTGCGTTGGGCCAGCGTATCCCCGCCGTGTTGTCGGAGTTCATCGACGGCCTCGCCAACTCCTTTGGAGGAGCGGCCTTGTTTTACCTGGGCCTCACCATGGTGAGTTTCAGCAGCTCGGTGTAAAGATACTTTTAATCTAATTGATTGATCACACTTTCAACAAGATGGAGGCACTGATCAGAGTGAAATCGTCTCTATCTTGTGGCAGGTTGGCCAACTTAGAAAACTAACCAGAGACACTGGAGTCGCCTTGATTCTCCTCATCACAGCCAAACTGTAAGTGCAGCTGGGATGGTGTGTGTGTGTGTGTGTGTGTGAATTATACATGAAAACATTGCATCATGATCGATTTTCACAACATGCGTCATGAAGAACTGTGAAAAACTTCCCAGTGAAATGAATGGAAGGAGATGAAAACATCAGAGACTCAGAGTGTGGTCACGTCCCGTCCTGTTCCCCAGTGACTCGAACACAAAGATTTTGTGAGGGAAGCCTGTGTTTAACTCACACGGGTTTCCAAAGTCTTTCTTCTAGAGACATCAAACATCTTTCTCTTTCTCTGTGTTTCTTTCTGCCTCAGCTGTGAGTGCTTCTGTTGTCGTGGCAACTCCCACAAATTGCCGTGGCAACCTCTGAGCCTCTGGCCGGAGCCACAGCTGACACATCAATCAGGGTCTCCTATCTCCCATACATGTATATGAAGTCTCTGTGAAACACAACCACACACACACACACCGACACACACACAGATGTTTGGATGATGTTTCTGAGCCTGATCATCTTTTTTCATGTGACTTCCTGTCTCCAGCCTGGTGATGCCGCTGGTCTGTAAAGACATGGTGGACATCCTGGACGTGGGAGTGAACAGCACGAATGCCAACCACACCAGTTTGTCCAACTTCGCCTTCCTCTATGGAGTCTTCCCCACAGCTCCCAGCGTGGCCATCTATGCCGGCCACTACAACATGGAGCTGGAGGTGGTGAGTGTCTCAGTTCAGACCTTCACACCAGGAAAACCCACAAACCCTGAACCTCCCTCTGTGTCTCTCTCTGCAGGTGACGTCAGGGATGGTGATCAGCACGTTCCTGTCGGCGCCCATCATGTACGTGTCAGCCTGGTTGTTGACCATCCCTCTGATGGACCCCACCCCTCTTTTGACAGAGCTTGAAAACGTGAGCTTCAACATCAGCATCGTCAGCCTCGTGGCTCTGGTGAGGGTTTTTCAGATTTCGTTAGATTCAGTAGAGATTTTAAAAAAAGACAGAATTAAAAGTGTGTGATGATGTGATTGTGTCTCCTCTCAGGTCTGGACCATCGCAGTGATGTTACTCAGCAGGAAATTTAACAGACTTCCTCACCTGTTTGCCTTAAACCTTTTCCTGGCTCAGGTCAGTCTCCAGTCACACCTGAAGCTTCATCCCTCCGTCCGCAGTTCCAGTTTCCAGTCGCTCAGACCTGCATCCTTCCTGTCAGCAGTCAGGTTTTTAGAGATGATGGATTTTTTAATGTCACATTATTAACGCTGTCCTCTGTTCTTGGTTTTAGTTCCTGGTGTGTGTCAGTATGATCCTGTGGAACTTCCTGGTGAAACAAGAGGATAATCTGCTCGGCAAGATCCTCACCTTCACTCTGCTCTACGGCTCTCTGTACAGCACCTACATCTGGACTGGTGGGTGTGTTTGTATTCACAAGCTACAGATGAATGATGGTGATTTTTTTTTTGCTGATATCCAATGTGCTGACATTTTCAAACTCACTCTGGATGATTGATAAAGTAAAGTATTGTAACAGGAATGCTCAAAAAAAAAACCTCTACACAGCTAAATTAAATCAAGTGATATGGTATTTAAATATTTGGTGAACAAACATGTGAGTATGTCTGTATGTGTGTGTTTTCAGGGCTGATCCCTCTGTGTCTGGCTCTGACGAACAGAGACGATCTGCTGAGGCTCAGACCAGGAGTGTTCATGACTCTGGGCTGGGGGTACGTCCCTGTCTCAGAACAACACATTTACCTTACCGTCAATACAGTTAACAGTTAACATCTAGGTTTTTCTGATGGGCAGGATGACAAGACAAGCAGGTAGTGCTCAGAGGCTTTTATTGTGAAAGGACTAGAGGACAGGAATAGTCCTTAGAGCACATACACAATAGGGAATGAATGTTAGGAATTTACTTGGTTTTAATAGTGTGTGTGTGTGTGTGTGTGTGTGTGTGTGTGTGTGTAGGGTGCCCTTCCTCATGGTCGGAGGTCTCCTCCTAGCAGGAGAGAGGACTGACACCATGGACTCTGCCTTCTTCTTTGGCAGAGCTCAGGTTAGAGACACACCTGCTGCAGATCCACATCACTCCTGATTTCATGCTGAACTCTTTATTTGTAGTTGCTCAAGTCTTTGGCTGTGGTCAAACGTCTTAATCTATTAACTCGTCAGTTACTATAACAGAAGTGTAGAGTTTGCTGCCATAGGTACTGAAAAGTTACTGGACACTTCCTTATGAGTTTGCTTTCAAAATAAAAAGGAGAAGAAGCTCAGGATAATTGTCCATGACCTGATGGCCTTCTCCATCCCATTCCTCTGTCTGATGTCAACTTAACTTCAACTCCTGCTCTGATATTGACTCGGTGAGTAAATCTCGGTGTTCTCTGTCAGATCATCTGCTCTGCCGTGGTTCTGGCCGTCAGCCTGGTGCTGGGTGCGATATCTCTCATGGGTCTGAGTCAGGGAGGCAGGGACGAGAGCGGCTACCAGGCCCTGAGCGGAGCTGCAGTGATGGGCATCAATGAAGAGCTGAGGCCCCCTGCTGGTTTGGAGGACTCACAACAACCACAGCAACAGACGCCCACTGCAGACTCACCTGCCGGCAGCATTAACTTAGGTAGAACTGAGTAAACGACACAGACGGAAATGAATGACACTGAGGCTGATGATCCACAGTTAACGTCTCCACTGTGTTGTGTTGTGTTGTGTTGTGTTGTGTGTGTGTTGTGTTGTGTTGTGTGTTGTGTTGTCAGACCTCCACAGTTTTTCTGCACTCCAGGCTTTACCTGACATGATAGCCAGCACACAAAGGGATCACACCAACAGCACAGGTAACAAGTTTAATCTTTGTTTTCCAAAACTCATTTACTCTCCCAAACCTGTCGAAGTTTAGCTTCATGTTAATGATCTTACGTGGAGATGTATATAATAATATATTTCTTGACATAGGGATCTACAGGACTCCACAGTTACCCTGTTGCTATATTACAGTAGTAATGTGTAGTTTCCTCTCCAGGCCACAGCGGGGCGCTGTGCGACAGCCTGCAGCAGAGCTCCGTCACCTCCTCGGAGCAGCCGCTCAACCTGCCGCCACCCGGCCTGCAGCCGCCTGATGAGAAGCAGACGGTCAGACACGTCCTGCTGTGTCTGCTGCTCAGTGTCAGCCTGCTGGCGGTGAGGACGACGACACGCTCTCTGACAGGAAGTGAGGACGGATTGGTCAGTGCTGCTGTGTTCTGATTGGTCCATTAATGTCTCTGCAGAACCTGTCCAGCTGTCTGTGGTGGCTGTTCAACAAAGACCCAGGAAGGCTTTACCTGGAGCTGCAGTTCTTCTGCGCCGTGGCAAACTATGGACAGGTATCAGCTCTGTGTGTGTGTGTGTGTGTGTGTGTGTACATTTACTCACCTGACCTCCCTCTCTCTCCTCTGTGTCTCAGGGTTTCTTGTCCTTTGGGATCTTCGGTCTGGACAGACACCTCATCATCTTACCTTTCAAGAAGAGGTGAGCTGAGGCTACGATTTCATTTTAAAACAAATCAACCTCAGAATCTGCAAAATTAAACTGAACAACAGTTGCAGCAAAGTGACACAGTGTGTGTGTGTGTGTGTGTGTGTGTGTGTGTGTGTGTGTGTGACAGGCTGCTGGGTCTGTGGCAGGTCAGAGACACTGAGGACCTGAGTCCCTCAGCTGTACCTGAGGAGGTCAGACTCACCTGCACCCAGTTCGTCCGCTACCACAAAGACCAGTGTGTACAGGACATAGTACACACTCGCAGGTATGTGGTGTGTGTGTGTGTGTGTGTGTGTGTGTGTGTGTGTGGTCTCCTCTTATGAAGGAAACCATTTTGTTTTTTAACGACCAGATCAGTTTCAGACCTGCTGTGTAATTCTGACCTTCAGTTTACACATGAAAGGTGGAGCTGTTGTTCTGTCTTTACTCGTCTGAGTGCAGTTTGCAGACATGAATATTTCCAGAGGAGAAATCGCTCACTGTTATATTCATTCATGTTTTCACCTTGTCATTAATACATAGACTTCAGTAACGATCTGCACACCTGTGTCTGTCCTTCAGATGTTTTTTTGGAAACTAACAACACTAAACCCTCTCAGTGGATTCTCATGCTTTTCGTTCCTTTTCTTATGACACATTATAACTCTTTCCACTCTTTTCTCTGCTCTCATTAATCCTTGCTCCCTCCTCCTTTCCTCCCCTCATCTTTCCTTTATCCTTCCCTCCCATCTTCCCTTCGCCGGCCCCCGTTCCCCTCCTTTCTTCCTTTGTTCTTCATCGCCCACTAGTGGCTCAGGGGAGAGTGTGAGCGCTTCAACAGGTGAATCCTTCCTCTGATAATGACAGGTTTAATGGGGGAGGAGGAGGAGGTCTGGAGGAGGAGGAGGGTGGGGGTTTGAGTCATCACCCCTCCCTCTATCAGAGCCAACACACAGATGAGGATCTTCAGATTCTGATTCACCAAACCCACGATCCACCTGAGATTTCCCACAATCCTCAGCACCTGCACCAGCATGGCCTCGCTTCAGCCCCGCCCAACGTTCGTCTCCGCCCCCAGTCCCGTGTTGAGAGCGTGTTTCGGGGCAGCGACCTGGTCGACTGGCTGCTGGAGCGCGGCCTGTGCGCCGGACGAGCCGAGGCCGAGCTGTACGGCGTCCGGCTGCAGCGGGGCGGAGTGTTGGACCATCACACAGGTCAGCTTGGCTTCAGGGACGAGGAGACGCTGCTGTACCGCTTCCTCCAGGGGAGGGGGGAGAGATGGCGCCGGAGCATGTGACAGTGAACAACATGTGAGAAGTGAAGCCCCAAAGCAAATTTAGACACGTGAGCGAAGATTATTGATCACTGTTAGATTATTAACATCACGTTTCTGCCGTGACCTTTGACCTCTTGTGTCTCCTCTGTCTCCGTTCAGCTGATAAAATGGTTTAAAATCAACGTTATTTACATAATTTTTCTTCACATCATCATTTCCATATCATGTCCACACCTTAAACTGAAGGTGTCAGCCATATTAAATACTGCTGAGATCGTGCAGCTGTGAAGCATCTCCACATTAATCACTGTATTGATCATGTATCGTGATAAAAGCCTATCGATATTGCAGTTTTTCTTTAAAGGCCATATCACCGCTCACTGCTCAGTTTTCACCCTGGGGTTAAATCATAAACGATGAATTTACAGCTGATGTGACGTCAAAGCGCTTCCTCCCGCTGACTCCTCCAACTGAGCGCTTCCTGATGATCGGACTTTGATTATAGATTGATTTTAGCTGCCCTGAGATGTGAGCAGAGGAATCGGTGGATTTCTGTAACTGGGTGTGTGAAGGACAAACAGCTCATGTGCCGGTACTTGAACGCCTGCTCCTGAACTCATCGTGAACCTGCCTGTTGTTTCACTGTTGGTTATATTGCACGCTGTGTCTTTGAACCACTGGTCTCCTTGCATGACTGCGAGCAGCACTGATGTCTGCTCGGCACTGAAACTCTTGCACTTGAACTCAACAGCAACATCCGTCATTGTTTTTTTGTTTTTAAATTATGCAAGTCGTGAGTTTTTATTTTGCCTTTTCTGCCAAACCTGGCACGAGCTCGATCTGTGGACTGAGCTGAGGCCAAACCTGAAGAACTTGATTTTGTTTCGTTGCCAATGAGGCAAACCTGCAGGACGTGACAGTGAAGTATTTCCGAGCCCTTACCCACGATGTTTCCTGAACGTAGCTCACTCTAAAACCACTACTGAAGTGTTCGCACTTTCTACACGACGGCGGCCTGTCGTCTGTTGTGAGTTGTGATATTGTTGCTGTGAAGGTCAGAAGGTCGCAGAGGACGGACGGATGGTGATGCATGTGCATACGAGCAGAGACAAATCACACTAACGTCACATTGCTGGTAGCCATGTAACTTAACTTTAATATTCACTACAATCTTCAGGTGACCTCTGACCTTTCACCTGTTCTTCCCTGTGCATGCGCATATGTCTCCGTCGTTGTGTCTTCTGCCACCTGATGACCACGTTTAAGTCCATGCAGTTCACATCAGGTCCTTGTTGTGCCTGTCTCTGCCAGTGTCAACATGTGTGTGTGTGTGTGTGTGAGTTTCTGTGAGGTGTGTGTGTGTTGGGAGGTACTAAAGAGGTTTTACTGAGATGTGACTGGTGCTGTAACTGTGGATGTTTTTGTTTTAAAGCGTGTTGCTGTCCATTAGGGTTGATGACTGTGTGACATTCAAGGCACAAATAAACTGTTTGCATCCAAAATCCCACGTTTCATATTTCACACAATCACACTTTATGATTTCTGTAAATTCAAAACCAAACCGCAGACGTTGCAGGTTTTATTGTAAGTAAATGCTGACTGACTGGTGTAGTAGAGTCACATCAGATATGTGGTTATGTTCAGAGTATTGACCGTTTTTTAAGGGTTTTATTTTTCAGTAGTGATATAAGTGATTTTTACATCTATGTATTATATCACAAGATGAAGTATCAAAGATGAAATCATATATTATATTAAAATGTTCACCGCGGTGGACAGCAGGGGGCAGTGTTGATCTGAATGCTGACTAACGAGATATCGCTTCAGTTCTCGCGATAACTTCTACACCGCGTTTGCGTGTGAGTATTTTCCATATTTTTTTTTTTTCCTTGACGTGATCGTGACATTGTGTTCCGGCCGGTGTTAAGAACCGGCACCGAACGGAGGGTTTTCGCAGTCCAACGTGTCACCGATCTCACCTGGATTATTTATGACATCGAAGTCGAGAGTCCCCGGCAGAGGCTCACGGTGAGTTCGACCGGCTACGGCTCCGATGACCCCGCCGGTAATGTCGGAGCTAGCGTAGTTAGCATTATTAGTTAGCGGTTAGCTCAGCTGCTAACTGTGACCGCTACAGAGACCAGAGCCGGGTTTTTTTTCAGTTTTCGGACGTTGTGTTGTTGTTCGTGCTGAAAACACGTTAAAGTCGTTACTGTGTTTTTGAGGTTGTCAACTTCCAATAACGTCCCCGTCGACCGCTGGAGTCCGTAACGTACCGTCGCTAAGCTAGCTCAGCTAAGCGCAGCGTGACCTCCAGCTGGTGACAAAACATCACATAATAAAAAAGATTTTATCTCGTCTAAAACGTTGTAACAACCCAGTCTCGGTACTTTACCACAGTTACACTCCAGGTTTAATAAATAGACACCTTCTCGTTTCCTAAAAGTGTAAAACCAAACTCCGTTTAGAAAAGCTCAGTTTTTAGCATCGCCTTGCTCATCGGCAAAGTTTTGCCTAATGTAACATCACTTTTTGGTCAATTTTATTAACTATGTGGGTTCACTTTGTATTTCGGCTTTTTTTAATCCAGCTGTCACCGTCACTGTCTGGTTGCATTGTGTCCTTTAACTGATCACAGCTGAGCGGTGACACTGAGCCACTGACGCTGTGAGGGACAGGGACGTGTACGGCACTTGTGCTGTAAAAGTCTCTATTATATGGAAATAAAGCGCTGATGGTGGATGGTTTGTATCCCGAATTTACCGAGAGACCTTTCAGATGTAGGGAAAGTGTGAAGTTGTTCCTCCAGCTGTTCACTGTCCCGGATAAACGTGGGAGAAATGGATATTTAATGTTTTTTGTAAGGAGACTGGAGAGCGGGTCAGAGGCAGCTGCATGTCACGTTATCAGCCGTACACACCGGGCTCTGTCGTATCTTAGCTAATCACTAACACTGGGTAATATGAGTGTGAATGTGAGGCTTGGATATTAATGAACAGTAGGTCGACGAGGTTATTCGCCCCCCTTCCCTCCCTCCCTCCCAGCTGGGCCCTCCCCCCCCCCCGAGTGAGAGTGTACGTGCGGGCGGGTAGGCAGTGATGGCGGACAGGCTGAGCTGGGTTTCCTCATTCCTCTGAACTCTGAACCACGAGAGACGAGGAGGAGGAAAAAATAGCCCAACAAAGACCGGGTTTATTTCAGTGTCCGCCGCGGAGCTCGGAGGAGACACACGATTCTTTTACAAGGCGATTTATCCGTGACATGAGGTACGGTACCGGGGAGGGAAGAGGGGGGGGGCAGCTTGTTTTTTCACCGACTGTACTCGGGCAGGTTAGCGGGCAGTTAGCCGCCGGGTTAGCTCGCACATGGCTCTGTTGATGGAGCTGAGGATTGTGTAAGAGGCAGATGACACAGACATAAAGCTGCTGCAGAGACTCAGGGAATATGTGTAAAACCTAAATTTAAAGATCATTTGTGTTTATAATTAAGTTACAGCAGAAACAGCACGAGCTCAGTAATACTGTGATACTGCGCTTTGTATCATATGTGTTTTTATTGCAGTACTGTTACTTAGTACTGTACAGTTGGAGTTAATTACGGTGTTTTAACTGCTTTGTTATTACTTTTTATTCTTTAATATTTGCTGATAACCTGAACCAGTGCTTCATATTGATGAAGTAGTTCAAGCTTTTTTAGCTTTAAGTGAAGTATAACTTGAAAGTAGTACACAATAGAAGTACTCAGGTGCAGGTGATGATACTTAGTCCGCTCTGATATAGTCACAGGTTTGTTCTGTAGAAATATTCAGAGTATTTTTCATTTTTCCAGGTGTCCGTTCAGCTTTAAAACGCTGCACACGTCACACGTCCACGCAGCTGTGGCGTTACTGGAAATGACCTGATGCTCCAGGGCAGTAATTTCAGACGTTATTGTTTGGGCTGTGTCACAGTGAGAGAGGTCTTCAAGGTCGCTCTCTGCTCGTCAAGTCAACATTTTTAATCTGCTGACTGTTGTAAACATAAACACTGGTGGAGGTCAAAGGTCAGCCTGTTGTTTTCCTCCAGAGAAAGCGAAGCAGCTTCTTATCAGCGGCGGCGGCCGACCAAGTGTTCACAGCTGATACCGAAACACCGCCGCACCCTCAGAGACCAACCACCTCCCAATAGTCAATAAGTTTGATCAGTGTCATATCAGTGCTGTCTCCATAGCAACAGATTCATAAATATATATTGATGACAAACAGTACACGGCAGTATTTTAAAATACTACTGATCTGTACTCTCTGGACATTGGACACACATCAGAGTACTAGGAGAGGAAGTAGGCTAGAAGTCCTTCACTGTGCCAGGAAGTACTCCATGATATCTGCAAGTACTTCGCTTGTGTGGAAGTACTTCATGATATCTGGTGAATACTTCACTGTGCATGTAAGTACACCATGGTATCTGGAAGTCCTTCAGAGTGCAAGGAAGTACTCCAGGGAATCTGGAAGTACTTCCTTTGCCTGGAAGAATTCTGTGGTACATGGAAGTACTTCACCCATCTGGAAGTACATCATGGTATCTGTAGGTACTTCTTTGTCTCAGGAAGTACTTCGTGGTATACAGAAGTCCTTCTCTGTGCATGGAAGTACTCCAGATTACCTGATGTACCTTCTTCGTCTGGAAGTATTCCATGGTATCTGGAAGTACTTCCCATGTCTGGAAGTATTACATGGTATCTGGAAGTACTTCACCCATCTGGAAGTATTCCATGGTATCTGGAAGTACTTCCCATCTCTGGAAGTATTCCATGGTATCTGGAAGTACTTCACCCATCTGGAAGTATTCCATGGTATCTGGAAGTACTTCCTTTGTCTGGAAGTATTGCACTGTATCTGGAAGTACTTAACATGTATGAAAGTACTCCTCAGTATCAGGAATTACTTCAATTTCAGGAAGTATTCCATGTTGTATGGAAATACTTCCTTTGTCTCGAAGCATTGCATGATAACTGGAAGTACTTCACTTGTCTTGAAGTACTCCCCAGTATCTGCAAATACTTCACTTATCTGGAGGTACACTTCAGTATCAGGAAGTACTTCACTGTACAAGTACTCCATGGTATCTGTAAGTTACTTCCTCCTCAAAAACACATCACTGTCTGGAGGTACTGGGTCATCAAGTACTCCACCACACCTGGAGATACTCCACCATGCTTGTAAGTACTTCCTAGCATCTCTGCAGTACTCTGTAGTACTCAGTATCACACAGTCAGACAGTAGTACTGCAGTACTGGGCCGGTGATTCTATTTTCGTGATCTGTTTGACCTGCTGTGTCTGAAAATAGCTCAGTGGTTGAACTGGTTTGATCCCAGTTGGGCTGTGGTGACGGCCCAGTCTTCTGACCAGTGCCGCAGCACAAAGCAGCTGTGTGGATAAACATCACTGTGTCACCTGAGGCTGATCTGTGGTCAGCTGTCTGAGAAACACCTCAAGGTACCAACCTGGGATCCTGTGACCTCACTCAGTGACATCATCAACCAGGTCAACCAGGTGCAACTTTGACCAGAACTCAACTTGAACCCTCACGAAAAGACAGATTAGAAAAGATGCTCCTTGTGACTCGGTGTTGAACGTACAGAGACGGTGAAGTGGTGGTGAGCCGGCGAAGGAACTGAAGGGATCAGGTGATGCTGTGAATAGTGTTAATGTTGGCAGAAAGAAGGTGAAGAGCAGAAGTGAGGGAGGATGCCAGACTGCAGCGTTGGCCAAGAAAACAGAAGAGAAAGTTGAAACCCTGTCCTCGTGTTTCCCCCTGCTTTTGTTTTGTTTCGCCATCGGAGCCGAAAACAGAAATTACAACACGATGAGGCGAAATGAGAGGTTTGCAAATCTCCTGCGGGGATTTAGACACAAGAGGTTGTTTTGTGTTGAGCTGGAGTTCTGCTAAAATCCCCTCAAACACCACATGTAATAATAGAAACACTGAGAGTTTCTGCAGATGGATCAGTGTTACTAAATTAAAACAGAGCCAGACTCCTCTCTCATTAACACAAACCTCTGAGAGAGGAGTCACAGGACCTGCTCTGGAGGTCCACATCCAGTCTAATCTCTTATTTTGACACTTTGCTGTCTGTTTCCTGTTTCCTGTGTAGGATGCCGTCCATGGAGGCGACAGCAGCGGCCGGGCTGAAGCAGTGCCGACAGGCCCAGAGTCAGCTGGAGGACGCCATCAATGGAGTGACGAAGGCCGAGCAGCAGCTGAGGGAAAACACCCGAGAGGTGAGCACCTTCGTCGTCGTCGTCATCATCATCATCATCATAACTTTATAACACCCGAACTTCCTGTTCCTCGGTCTGAAGAGGTGTTGGATGAAGCTGTTGTTTTCAGCAGCTGCTGTCGCCGTGTGTCACGTTTTGCTTCTGGGAGGAAAAAATGAAAATGAATAAAAAACGGCAGTTAAATGAAAAGTTAAGTTCAGAGTCAGACGTTACAGGAGTCACTTCCTGCTGCTGAATCAGCTGCTGATAAGAACCTGTAAACTGAGGAGCAGAAGCTGAACCCGCTGACTCTGGTCTCTACGCTCACGTGTCGTTAAAACTGAACAGAATCTCATCGAGTTCAACTTCCTCCATTTGTCAGCAACTCAAGTTGTAAATAAAGTTTCAGTTCAGATCTGGGATCAGCTGAAATCCTCCAGTTTTCATGACTCATCCTTTCTGTTTATGAAGCTTCATATGGACCCAGGTCCTGATTCAGACCGTAACCAGCTCCATACATGGGTCTCATGTCTTAGCTGCAGTCACAGAGTGATGCATCTCCACTCTAAGACAATCTTTGGCAGAGAGAGAGAGAGAGAGAGAGACCATCACAACGCAGCAGCTCGTCCACAGTTTGAAGAGGATGACGTCAGCGTCTGAAGCTGCTGCTGGTTCTGGTTCAGTCTGATCCTCTGATCCATCACTCAGACATTCATCAGGCTGCTGACTCACTGTGTGTGTAGGTGTGTGTGTGTGTGTACGTGTGTGTGTGTGGTCGCACAAACACCTACATGAGCCCTCGCATTGTTCTGTCCTCCACCTGCGGTTGCCGTGGTAATCCAGGCTCCATCACCCATTGACAGGTCGGATCTTGTTGTTTGTGTGTGTCGTTTATGAGGAAACGTGACTGGAGGTGGAGCTGGTAGAGTCAGCATATAAAAGACAGTAGAGAGAGAGAGAGAGGCGTGGTAGAGTCAGTATATAAAAGAGTGGAGGAGAGAGAGCAGCTCATATCACTGGTGGACTGAGACCTGCCTCACTTCCTGGACTCTGGACTCGGCTGTGATCTGGTTCCTTCACGTCGTTATTCTTCAAAACAAAGAGCACGTTTCAGCTGATTGGTCGTCGCCGTGTCATGTGAGCGCAGCTTGTTTTCTCCACTGATTGACCTGCCGAGGTCAGCAGCTCTGCTCCTCCGTCCAGTCGGCATCTGTTTCAATTCCTGTTTTTGTTCCCAGCTCATCGTGTTGTTGTTGTTAAACGTCTGAAAACAGTGAAGAAGGAGAAGCTCAGCACAGCCTGTTAACTCCCAGTCTCCTTCTCTGTGTGTCTCACCTGTGTCTCAGGTGCGTTCGGAGCTGCAGAGCTGCGTGAGTCGTCAGCAGGAGGCGCTGCGCTGCAGGGAGGTTTGGCTGCTGAGTCAGATCGAGCTGCTCGAACAAGTCAAGACTGAAACTCTGCAGCAGCAGCTGCACCAACTGCACCGGGTAAGTGTTACTGTCATCATGATGATCATTCATTATCTCACCTGCACCGTCAGCAGAACATCAGCCAGCACAATGACGAGGAACATTTCAAACATGTGGAAGAACGTAGTTTAAAGCCCCTACAAGGAACTTTCATTTTGTGCTGATGTGGCGCCCCCTGTGGACAAAAGCAGTAGGTTTGTATGCATGTCGGTTTTTACTGGTTAGCGTAGCTACAACTCAATGCTAATTTATAGCCTCGAACAATGTGTCGTCTCCTCTGGTCTGAGTGTTGTACATGGTTTGGTCGTCCGGTGGACCGACCCGTCCGCTGCCTCCAGAAGGTAAAGAGTTACACTATTTAAAATCAGCTGATCTTCAAACCGATGACCTCATCTGCTGTCGTAGGTCACAGAGAGACATCAGCAGGAACCAGAGACTTCTGCAGATCCAGTTACAAGTTCCTTGTAGAGGCTTTAATGAAATCACAGCATAAACTGGAGATCTGGTTGCTCAGTATTATATCAGGTTCCTCTGGTCCTGGTCCTGGTCCTGGTCCATGTCTCTGGTTCTGACCGACCTTCTGTTCTGTGTTTCAGCTCCGGGGTCAGTTTGATGTGATCGCTCATCAGCTGCAGAGCTCGAACAGCAGCAACGACCTCAACAACCAGCTGACCAGCTGTATGGAGAAGTGAGTGCACACACACACACACACACACACACACACACACACACTCCATCATGTTCTTTAATCCCTCAGATGACAACACAAACACTGAGGATGAGAAGGATTCACTGAATGACTGTTTCTCTTTTCTTAATAATAGTCTCTCCCTCTCTCACACACACACACACACACACACACACACACGTCTGACACTGCAGCATCAACACACAGAGTCTTTAATCAGCACTGGTGAACACACACCTACACTCAGTCACTTATTTTTTATCAGCTCAAAATAACTGCAGTTTCCACTTCCTGATGATGTCATCATCCCTGACAACCCTTCACAATAAAGCTCCAGAAATCCACTTAGACAGAACAAAGAGGCTGCAGTACCTTCCTGTTTTTTAGGTTTTCACCAGAATGTCACATACATTTGATGATGATGATGATGATGATGATGATGATGAAGGTGTGTGAGCTGTTAATGATGGGTGTGTTTGTTTTCTCCTCCTGTGTGTGCAGGTTGTCATCTCTGAGTCTGACACCAGAGGAAACACCTGAGATGAGTTTCCACGCCGACACTCGCTCTCTGAGACAGGCCATCACCTCGTTTGGCAGCATCACTGCACAGGTAATACACACACACACACACACACACACACACACACACACACAGCTGGTATGCAGGCCATATGGTGCTGATGTATATTCTGTATTTCCTGTTTGCAGCTTGTAGAGAGTGTGTCCTCTCAGAGCTCCGCCCACCAGAGAGGTCAGATGCAGAACTGTCCAATTGCAGCCAAGAAACAGGTAACTCCGCCCACCCTGCCTGAAGCTAAGTGTGTTTGTATTTATGTGTATGTATGTGTGTGAGATCTGGATCAGTCTGGACTGACGTGGGTCTGTGTCTCTGCAGAAAACCGAGGTTGGATCTCTGGGTGACTGGCTGCTGGGAACCCGTCCAACCAGCAGCACTCCCATTGGTTACCAGTCCAGCAAGAACCCCCAGGATTGGCTGATGTCACACAAGGAGAGCAAGGTGAGAGAGACGTCCTCAGAAGTCCTCATGATCATTCTGAGGCTGAAGATGATGATTAATTGATTAATCAATCAGTTGATGACTTCCTGTGTGTCTGTGCAGACTTCCTGTCCCGTCCTGGCCTCGGTGGACTTCCTGCAGGCCTGGGGTCAGCTCAGGGACCTGGAGGCGTGGCTGCTCCAGGACCAGGCCCCTGTCAGCAGGGAGAGGACCAGCAGCAGCTGTAGCACCTCCTCTTCTTTCTCCATCGAGAAGATCGACGAGTCAGAGTTCAACATCACCCCCGAGGAGGAGATGGAGCAGGGTGAAAGGGAGGGTGAGGGTGAGGAGGAGCTGGGCGACTGGCTCATCACCCCATCCACTGCTGCCACGGAGACCATGACATACGCCGAGCGGTGGCGGCAGGTGTTGAAGCCTTTTGATGACGGCTGGTCATCCTCTGATTGGCTGGTGGGGTCGAGCCGCCCGGCCGCCGACTGCTCCTCCTGCTGTCAGACCAAGACCAAGGCCGTGGAGATCGAGAACCTGGGCCAGCTCAAGTGCCTGAAGACCCCGCCCGCCTCCAGCCCCGCCTCCAGCCCCACCAGCCCGGCAGCCCCCGTGGTCGCCCCGGTGACGGCCCTGGAGGCGTGGCTTCAGCAGGTGGTGCCGGTGCAGCAGAACTGCAAGGCCAACGAGCTCTGCTCCACCTACTCAGAGTGTGTGTGTGAGGAGAACTGTGGGAAAGACGCTCTGAACGTTTGGCTGCTGCAGCAGGACGGACGAGACAAGAACGGCGTGAAGACAGAGAAGAATGCCCCCGCCACAGAGAAGAACACCCCCGCCTCCCTGAAAACAGCTCCACCCGTCCTGCACCACAGGGAGCAGGAACAGAAGGTAATGAGCAAACTAAACCTGTCAGTAACTCCAAGGTGTAGTTGTGGGCGGAGCCATTTAAAGCCAAAAATCAGGAAGTGGTGTCATGTGACTGTTCAGTACAGTATAGAGATGAACTGTGGACTCACTGTGGACTCTGCTCCTCCTCCTCTCTCCTCAGGTTCAGGCCATCCTGGAGGCCTGGCTCCACCCCACCAACGCCTCCTCCTCCTCCTCCTCCTCCTGCAGGACTCCTCTGAAGGCCCTCACCTCCTCCCTCTCTGCCTGGGTGGTTCCTGAGACAGAGAAGGCCAGCAGGGAGGAGTACAGCTCCGAGTTCAAACGCCCCTCTGTCTGCTCCTCCCCATTCCAGGGTCCTCTGGACCCCGACCTCTGGGTCCTCCCCGGGAAGACTCATTCTCCTACCCCAGGGTCAGGAGGAGAGCCCTGCCCTGCTGAGGAGGAGGACAAGTGGCTACTGAAGAAGAGGAGTCAGGCTCAGGTAACTACTACCACCACCACCACCACCTCATCCTCCTCCTCATCACTGTTGCCATTGTCATGGCAACAGAGACTCACTCTTTAGACCTGGGAGTTCACAGGTTCAGGTGTAAATGGAAAAGGTCAAAGTTCACCAACATGTTTTGTTTTTTTTACTGTTCTCAGGAGCGTCTGGCGTTACCGACAGTCTGTGACCTGTTCTCCTGTATGAAAGTGGGCGGGGACAAAGAAAAATGGCTGCACAAAGCTCCTGTACAGGTGAGTTGTTCAGGTCAGACAGCATCTTCACCTGTCAGGTGAGAGCGGGTTTTTCTCACCTTGTGTCTGTTTTCCCTCCAGATGTGACGATGACGATGACGACCATGTTTCTTCTTCTCACTTAATTGCTGATCAGCGCACACGATAATAACAATCTAACCATCGCCTTCTTCCTGTGACATCACAACGCTGAGCCGCCGCTCTCCTCCAATCAGGATCAGGATGGGACTGATCAGGACACTAAGAGGCAAACTGTGAGGATTCAGTAACCTCAGCACTGTCAGAGCTTTCAACCACGTCTCACAGCCTTCACTGATGTGGTTGAAAGCTCAGGAGAAGATCTGAGAGTAAGGATGTGCTTAAAGGACAGGGTCCTGTCAATCATCAGCTGATTAATAATCATCGGTGAGATAACTATCCTGCTTTTAGCCGATTATTAACGACAGAAAGTGATCAGTTATTAATGAGTTGATCAGTGTGTGATGATGGTCAGACAGGAAACAGCTGAGGGTTGTTTTGCATTGCATCAGCTGATCCTGACAGGAGGAGAATGGGTGGGGTTAATGCTAGAATGGGTGGAGTCACCACCTGGGGTGGGTGGGGTTTAAGCTAAATATATATATCTATATATATATAAATATAAAGTAGCCTTTATTTTAATGGATCTTATTTTAACAGCTGTTTCTAAGAGACTTTTATTCCTTTTCTTGTGTTTTTCCTGTGACGCTGTTGGAACCACAGAGTTCCACTTCCTGTCTGCTCCGACCCACCAGCTGCTCAGTGGTTTTAGTTTCCATTATTCCATTTTAGTTTCGGCCGCAGCGCCGTCACAAAATCTATAGACTCAAAGAGACGGGACCTCACTTCCCAGAATGCCTTGTGTGGAGGCGGCCTGCAGTCTGAGCAGACAGGTCACATGACTCTGTCGTGAGCAGCGATTGGTGCTTTTTATTGAAGCTCTGCTGTGTTTTTTTGTTTTTGTTTTATTTTTGGGAGGGGGGGGCTTCTGTGATGTCATCAGTTCTCTGCTGTGGTCTGTGATCCTCTACAGTAATAAAACATAATGACATCATCACGGCGTCAGTGATGTCACTCTGATCTCCACTGCAGCCAAAGTACTGACATGACAGAGTAGAACTGAAACGCACACATTCATGTGTCCATCGTTTATCAATGATACTGAAAACCAATAATCAGAATCTGAACTTTGAGCAGCTGGAACGAGAACAAAACTCTTCAGCTTTAACTCCTTAACCACTCGGTTACAGTCCTACCTGCTGCGACCTGTCGCGGTATTTACACACACACACACACACTCAGGATAGTGTTTATCTCAGTCACGTTTTATTTTGAAAGGTCTCAAAATTCCTCTTTATTCCAAAATCACCAGTTTGGATGTTTTCCTGGAGAGAACCATGTAATTTAGCTGCGTTACAGACGGATCAGTCTGGGCTGTGTCTGAATGCTAAGCTAACACGACCCTGAGGCTGAATATTTTAATGTTTATTCAGCTGTGACCAGACGGGACATAGTTCTGCTGCTGCTGCTGCTGAAGAAACAGATCGATCAAAGAACATGTTCCGCTATTGATCAGATATTGCAACATCTCAGTCTGAGATTTAAGTTAACAGAGTTAATTGTTGACTGAAACAGATGATATTCACCTCTGAAGTCGATTGTTTCCAGAGGTTGAAAATCAATAAAATAAAGTAACTTTGTCTCTTTAGTCTTGAGGTGTGATAGAGTTGCACTTCCTGTCAGGTGAGCTCTTACCTGAACTCAGCTGTTGTGCAGCTGGTTTTCGTCAGCTGGTGTCTTCACTGGAATCGGAACAGGAAGCAGTTTCTGGTTAGGGAAATTACAAATAAAAAAATAAAATAAACTTTCCACTCAGCTGAGGGGAATTTATTCTGAAGTTTCCAGATCAGAGGACGAACAGGAAGTGCATTGTGTTTAAAGCAGGGCGTCCAAAAACAGCTGCTGCTTCTGTGACATTTACAGGTGAGTCACACCTGTGACCTGCTCCTGACTGAGCACAGAGGCAGAAACTGGAACCTGGATTATTAACAGCAATTCAAAAGACATGAGTTTAAATAAACCAGAAGTCAAAGTCTGATTTAAGAAAAAACTCCAGCTCATTAATTCGTTATAAAATACGAACTCATTATTTCCAGACACAAACCAGTAGAACCACTGAAACCAGTAACATGTTGAACAGGTTGTTGAAGTTTCTGCTTCTCTGCTTCAGTCACTTTTACTTTCAGACACTTTCACTAAAATGAACACACACACACACACACAGTGATAACACACTGATAAACCTCCTGTTTAGTACAGCTGATGAGGTCACACCCACCACCAGGAGGACACTGATAGACAGGGTTATGACATCACTGTGACCTCACTGACCACACCCCCAGCCCCCCACAGACTAGCTAACACAGTAACATCAACTTAATACAAACAATTCATACACAAAGTGAGTCAGGTTTGTTGGGGGGGGGGGGGGGGTGTCAGGACCCTGAGGGGCCTCCTGGTCCAGAGCTTCAGTCTGCCCTGGTCTTATTGCTAATCTGCAACCAAATGACACATGAAACCACCTCCACAATAACGAAAACACCACAAAGACACACACAGACACACACAGTTGTATAAGAACAAAACGACCGAGGTTCGAACACTGAAGAAAACAGACCTGGGATCAGGTCCAGGTCAGTCTGAAGGTCAAGGATGAAGATCCACACGTGATCAACAAACAGCTTGTCTCCAGGTAGAACGGCCTGTTACTGAGAATCATTAACTGACCGTAGGACAGTTTGCACCAGCTTCAGTACACACGGAGCCGAAGGTGAAAGCGCTGAACTCTGACCACAGATCAGTTTATCATCAGGACAGTGTGTCTGTAACAACAGAGTGGAAACTCCATCAAGTCCACAAGACTCAGGTTCGTTTAGGAGGCAAGACAAGGTTACAAGTAAAGTCTGAGGTCAGTCAAGGTCAAGTTCTGTTTGGTCAGGAGTCTAAATCTTAGTCTAGTCAACAAGTCTTCCTTCAAGTTCAAGGTTCAAGTCAGTCCTCTGAAGACTGATTGATGAGCTAATCGATGATTCTGATGATAACTGATCGATCAGAAACAACTTCATCCTCAGCTGTTAGATTGTTTGTGTCTCTGTGTTATCCACCTAAGCATTTGAAGACATCAACCTGTCCCTCCTGTCCACCTGTCCACCCGCTGAACTCGTTTCATCTTCCTCAGACAGAGGTTTGTTCCTGAAATGTTCCTTTAGGTGAAGTTCAGTTCAGCTCTCTTGTGACCTTTGACCCCAGCTGGCTAACACTCAAGTGAGTTAACACAGCTGTGTTTGTGTGTGTCCTTCAGGGTCATCGGGACAACACGAGGATCAGTGGACACAGCTGTGTTTTAATAGAGGGAAGGTGACCTGATGCAGGCATGTACGTGTGCACGTGGGCTTTTATTTTGGAGTTTTCTTGTTTCTCTTCTGTTTTTTATTTTCTAGGTTTATAAAGTTTTATGGTTTTATTTGTTGTGGTACTTTGAAGCTTTGCCTCGCTGTTTGTTTTATGTTTATGACACGAACTAGGTCAGACATTTCATCTGTTTTGATTCATTCGTTTATTTATTCACATGATAACAATAACTTTTCAGTTTTTTATTGTCTCCATTAAGATGTTGTGTTTTTAATCTGAGCACGGTTCTTCTTCTCTTTGTTCCTTTTTCATCAAACACAGAGACTTGTCAAAGTTTTATTCAGTCTTCCATTATTCCTCCATCACTGTTGTGATGCCAACAGCTGTGAAGCCAGAGCGCCACCTGCTGTTCACTGAGCCATCACTGCAGCCGATCAGGTCTGACTGACAGCTCAACTGTGTTCAGGTGAGACTGACACCTTGATCCTAGTGGATGGATAGATTAATTATTTATAATGCACCATGTCCAATCACAGAGGCTGACATCACAGCAACAGTCCGGTTACTTGACACCGTGTTCATTACAACCATTAGTGAGTTACAGTAGAGTATAATACTTATAGCGTCAGTGCAGCAGTGGTTTTAAAGGACCACTCTGAAGGGATACAGTGACATCTAGTGGTGAGACTGCAAGCATCAACCATCTGAGTGGCAAAAAATAAATAAAAATACAGACAGCCCTCTTTAGAGCCAGTGTTTGGTTTGGTTTGTCCTGTCTGGGTTACTGTAGAAAAATGGTGGTGCAAAATTTCTCAGCAGACAAAAAGTCAGATTCTCAGGTGATGACATACTAATGCAGGTCTGTTTATGAACGTCATCTTCAGCTCCTGTCACTGTATCTAATTACACACTGGTCCTTTAAATGTTGTTTAAAAACATGGTATTGCTACTGAAAGGTTAAGTTAGCTAAAGTTGTTGTAGCGAGCATACCTAGCTCCTCAGCGGTGCCACATGGAGCTTCACTTGTTACCTGCAACCTCTTCATGTTTATTAGATGATACATGTGGCTGTTAATCGCTTCTGCTCTTTTCATTTTCTGATTCTCTCTCCACCGTGTCTTTTCTTTTTTCGGCCGGATAACTGGTGACTCAGCATTTTGATGTGCTCACGGCACATCAGATTAGCCACGTGTTTTGACTGTAATGAGTTTAAATGTGTTTTGAACACATACTTTTATGTTAATGCAGGTAAATTGTATTGTTGGTGATATAAGACAGTGAGTAGTAAGTTGTTGTACTTCCTAAGGACCAGCCATAAACCTTTGGTGTGACCTTTTGCATCCCTGGGCCTTGTGCTAGTGTAGGTCTATATAAGACCAGCATTCAAATATAGGCCAAGCTACTAAAATGTAAAGTGCTGACTGTGGAGGATAAAAAGCAGTTAGGTATGTTAGTGAATTATAATTATTGATGTAGTCATGTGTTCATCAATTTACAGTTGCAGCTGATCAGAACAGGTTTAAAAGCTGCTGAGAAGTTTGTTAGACCCATCCTATCTTAACCTTCACAATACATCATTTATTGATGGAGTATATTTTAATTTGTTGATTTGAGGTTGCAGATAATTAAAGGAAGGAGAAATGCAGAAATGAAAAGAAATGCAGTCTGTAAGCACTGTGAACATGTGGTTTTAGGTTCATTAATTATGTGCAGATTTGATGTTTGAGGCAAGATTGAATCAAATTTCTATATTTCCTAACAGAGTTTGACGCGTCCTTTTCTGGTAGGTTTTCACTGAGTTTACAGGTAAGAAATAAACACATTACATTGACCAGTACATCCTGGGGAAAGGTGTTTCTTTCAGTTATTTTTAAAATGAGATCATATTACATCATATGAAAGGTAGAAACGCGGAGATAAAACTCTGAGGTGGTTTAAAACATGTTAACTGGTAAAAACGAACTTCTTCTGTGTTTGAAATCGTCCGGTTTTGGTTCGGAAACTTCACGACACCTCGCGACACTTTCAGGCAGAGTTTGCGGCCGTCCAATCACATTGGATACACCGGGCAGGCTGCGCAGGGGCTCAGCCAATCACAGAGCGGGGAAGATCCGCGCGGTCTGCCGCCCCGCCGCCTCTCTCCCGCAGCGACTCATCCACTCTGCCCAGCGACCTGCCGCTCCGTGCCGCAGCAGCGGTTGCTAGTCGACGGGCTGCCGCCGCTCTCCGGCTGGGATGTGACAGAGGTGCGGTAGACTACCGACCCAGACCTCATCCAGGACGAAGCGGGACAAGGGGGCACCATTCCGGGTTGAATCGTAAGTGCTCGCGTTTAACGTTATCTCGGTGGTTTGAGCGGTAAAAGGCTGAAACGCAGCGCGCGTGTGTCTGGTTGAGCAGCGGTGTGTGTGTGTGTGTGTGTGTGTGTGTGTGTGTGTGTGTGTGTGTGTGCGTGCGCGCGCTGAGGTAGGCTACACGGTCATCCTGGGGAAACGCCGGGACAGATCCGGGTACCGCTCCGTTCACAAAATGTCGATTTAAGGGGGAAAACGGTGACGCTGCTGCGGACAACACACCGGAGGCCCGAGGGTTTACCGCCCTCCTCTTCATCCTACTCCTCCTCTCCTCCTTCTTTCCTCATCCTGTCTTCCTCCTCTTCATCCTCTCGTCTCCTCCTCCTGTAGCTACAGAAACCCACTTCCATCAGGTAAAGGAGCAAATATTCATATTGAATGAATCCAATCAAACATACCGAGACAATACATTATAATTCACAGGATTAGGATGATGAAGGTGATGAAGATGATTATGAACAGTGTTATCATCATGGAAAACACAGGAGGATCTGCAGTGTCTTAGTAACCCTGTCACTGATCACACACTGTAACACAGAGACAGAATCCATCACAGGCCCGATCGATCAGTACCAGCTGTATGTCAGCTGATGATCAACCAGAGAGAGATGGAGCATGGAGATGATGATGGAGACAACATGATGTCTTCATGTTTCATCACAAACATGAATATATGGCTCAAATATAGAACATTATTAGAACAGTGTTTTAAATACTGTGATCAGAAGAGACACAATATATTTAATATTAAATGATCATTATTATCCACATCTATATCTTCTATGCTGATGACACCCAGCTGTGCAACCTCCTGTCTCTCTGAGGACTCGTCCTGGACGAAGGAAACCACCCTCAACTACATGTCTCTGACACTTACTGCTTAGTCATCCTGTCAATCAATCAATCAAACAATTTACCATCAACCAATCAATCTCTTCATCACAATATCTAAATATATAGATTCAAGGTGTTCACTTCCTGTTTCCTCCCTAATGCATAACACGCTCTAAAACCACAGATATCATGTTTGTGTGTTTGATGCAGACATTGATTTTTTTTTGGTTTGTTTGTTATTAGTTTGGTTCATGTCCCATTAGCTAACATGGAGGGGGCGGAGTCTATTTTTATAACCTGTACTGCAGCCAGCCACCAGGGGGGCGATCAGGGCATCATATACATTTAATAATGATATTACAGACAGACAGATATTGAGGCAGGTACAGACAGAGGACAAGATGTCAAGCTGAAGTGAATAAGCTGAGATCCGCTTCTGTTTCCCCAATCCAAAGTAAATTCCCATTTAATTGCGGAACAGTTTTGAGTTTTTCAATATTTCCTCTGCGTCGGCCACTAATATCTCACTGATTCATTTACACTGTCACTTGTACGTTAGCTTCTGTTAGCTATTCCTTTTTTTGGAGTGATCACAGGAAGTTATTAAGTAAAAAGAGCATATTTTATCTAATTTCATTGTGTTTTATAGTTGTGTTCTGTGTTTTGATGCTCAACATGAGTTAATTTTATTTAATTTGTTTAAATTTTATTTTACGATGTCTTTATTGTGAAAGGTAATGACCGTACTTCCGTTCTTCGCAACCATTTAATCCTTTCCCACAATGCTTTGTGTCCACGTCCCCTGCTTCCTGTTTATTGTGACCGTCTCCACCGGTAAAAGGTTTTAACGTTTTCTCCGCTGTGCCGCCGTTAAGGATCGGTGAGTAACCGAAACCACGAAACGTTTCCACGTCAAAATCCGTTTGTTTCCGTTAATCCGGCGGTTCTGGTCTTTTACTTTGACAGCTGAAGGTTGAGGGGAAGAGAAAATCCCTCCTCCTCTGCTTCCTCATCACTGACACCGAGCCGCGGCCGAGCCCCGGACCTCCGCTCAGAAAACCCACTTTTTACACCTTTCTCTTCATTAATCAGAGATAAAATAAATCCCGAGGAGGTTTGAAACGCTTTTGTGCACAAAAGAGTCGTGTGATGATTTCGGCATTGACACAAAACACCAGAGCGAGTCAGACGTGGAGGAAATGTCATCTTTAATAATGGATGCCCTGCTAGCAACCGCCCTCCGCGGGAAGAATCAGGGGGAAATAATCGCGTGAATAACGAAGAAATCTTTCATTCGTGTTGATTTTCGGTGTCGAATAAATGCATAATATTCAATCTAACGCACCAACGGTTGTAAAAGTGGCGGAAAATGTGCTCTAAAAGGCAGAGTCCGCCTGTCACGTATGTCGGTCCCCGGCAGGATCGGACCCCGGTAAAAACGGCGGATTTGTGAAGGGAGTTCGGTGAAACGGTTGAGTCCCGGTGCAAAGAAAAGAATGAGCGTGAATCCGAGCAGCTGGAGGGTTTGATCCGATTTATTTATTTATTTACTGTCATCTGTTTCCAGCTCAAACGCCTCTGCTGCTTCGCTTCAGTCTCACAGCGAAGATTTTTTATCCGTAGTTTTTCGGTGAACCTTTCATTTTCTGTTCGCGGTTGTTGTGTCTTGACAAGAGGTCACAGGTCATCTGTGTTTATTATGTGCCGTGACGTCACAGAGCGGTGACCTTATATGGGTGTCGGGCTGTGTCAGTGACGTGTTCGGTGTTCTCTGGATCATTAATGATGTCTAATGACAGATTGCTGCGGTTGCCACAGTAACCAGGGCTGCAGCTCCTCCATCTTTGACTGTCACGGTGATGATGTCACATGTATTAGTTCATTAGGATTCAATATATTGATTGATTTATTGTGAATTAAGTAATCGATTGATTCTTTACTTCAACATGAGATGTGGGACAGTCTGTGAGTCTAGAGCTGAAACGATTATCTGACCGTTAATTAGTAATCAATCAATCTATCAGTCAAACACGTGCAGCCGTGCATGAATCAAGTAGAAGAAAGGAAATGAAAGGTGGAGCAGTGGAGTCGCTGCCTTCACTGAGCAGAACGATGGGAAAAAACAAATAATTCAAATCAATAAACAAATTATTCCAACAACAGGTTTGTGGTTATGACGCGACGGCAGAGAGCTCACGACCAGCAGACTGGACCAGGGACTGGTTGGCGTAGCAACTGCTCGCATCACCAGAGTAAAGTGTTCGAGCTCTGTTCGGCGCTGATCAGCTGGTCAGCACCTGGATGTTGTTCTGATCAGCTGATCAGTGTCATCACTGCTGTTTGTTCTGGAGAAGGACACTAACATCACATGTGGACTCTGCCTTTCTTTCATCCTCCATCTTCTCTCCCTCCACCCTCCTCCTCCTCCTCTTCCTCTTCCTCCTCCTCCTCAGGCCTGTGGCTGCTCCTCTGAAGTTCTTCCTCTCCTCCGCCTCGCTACAGGATGGACACGGAGGAGACGGAGCTGACGGTGTCAGAGTCGGACGCCCTGGGTGCCGACTTCATCACAGTGGAGCTGGACACGCAGCCCATCGAGTACGTGGTGAAGTGGGCCGAGGTCGGCTCCAAGTTCACCATCTCCTGCGTGAAGAAGGACTCAGACGATCCGTCGGACCTGACGGCCGACCAGCTGAAGATCGAGACAGACGAGGCCTTCTTCGCCCCTTACGAGGAGGTGTACCCCTGTGAGGTGACGGAGCAGAGCGTGGAGATAAAGACGGACTCTGACGAGGAGGACGACGACACCGAGGAGGAGCACGAGGTGCTGGTGGAGGCGGGGAGCAGCCAGCTGGACGGCGATGCCGACTCGGACCAGGCCGACTTCGAGCCGGACGAGCGGCAGTACCGCTGCAGTTACTGTGGGAAGTGCTACAGCCACGCCTCCAGCCTGTACCGCCACCAGCAGACGCACACCGGGAAGAGCAGCGGGGCGCCGGCGCCGGCCAAACGGGCCCTGGAGCCGACGCATCAGGATGCACGTTACACCTGCCCCCACTGTGGGATGAGCTTCAAAGGCAGCAGGTCTGTACCCACTGTCCTGATCCAGATCTGAGTCCTGTCACGTCTGCTGGTCCACGCTGATCTGATGTTGATCACATCTGGAACAGCTGCAGATTCTAATCTATAAATGTATTGATCTGATATGAGTCAAAGTTTAACTGGAGGGTGAAACCAAAGATCTTCTGTGAGAGAAGGAGCTCCACTCTGTTGTTTCAGGGCAGGTTCAGGAGCCACAGACTTCAGTTAGACTTTCATCTATGTCAGATCAATGAGTTAATCAATTAATCAGAACCTTCAGTGTTTGATCAGATTCACATTTACCATCTGCTGCTGGAGTCTGGCTCTGTGTGTATAATCTCCATGAAGCGGTTAATATCAGTAGTTTAAACATTTCAAACATGACAAAATCAAAAAGGAGCTGATGTCATATTTAAGAGGCTCCTGATTGGCTGCTGGTACAGGTGAGCTGCAGGTGCTCAGGTGTGCTGGAGGTTCACAGCTGAACCTGGATCCTGAACCTGATCCTCAGCTCCGAGGATCTTCGGGTCAAACAGGAACTGGTTACTATCCTTTCATTCTCATGGAGCTTTATTTTGAAAATCTGCCATAAAATTATTCAACAAAATCTAAAATTCAGGAAAAAAAAAAAAACGTAGAGATTAAAGGTCCGTGTTTCCTCCAGATGAAACCCGGCTGACTTCTGGTTCTGAGCCCAGATCTGAGACCTTTAATCTTTATTCTCATTGGTCCTGAGGTATGGTGGCCTTTTAGTGCCAAAATTGACAAGTGCCAAAAAGCTACGAGTGCCTCTGTCGGCTGCTGGTTGGGTCCACAGTGAGTGGGTGGACCCTGTCACAGTTCTAGGCCTAAACAGAGCTGGCTGAGGGCCGGCCATCTTGGACAGCAAGGTACGGCAACACCAGCAGGACAAACCGCACCGATTGAAAAAAGAGACCGGAGCTGTGAATAAAACAGAACTGACTCGACTCGGATAAAGAAATATAAAATATAAATATATTAAATAATATATGAGACTGGTTTCCCTTCAGAATAAAAGCAGACCACCTCAGTGCATCTGATGTTGAATTTCAAAATTAAAGCCTCCATAACACACGTCTACTGTGTTCCTCCACTGCAACTTTTACTTTCAGTCTCACACCTGGCTTTTCTGTGGAGACCTTTAGGAGCCTCCCTCTCTGTGTGACACGACTGTCGTTCACCAGTAGAGGGCGCTTTTGCACTTCCTTTGATTTCCTCTGATTCAGGCTGAAGCTTCCTGTCACTCTGACTTTTCATGTCTCAGTTCAGCGTTACAGGAAACGTTCCTTTATTTTATTTTACAAAACAAACTCGTCTCCTTGACGGCATCACGTTCTTCCTCCCCACCACCTCTGAGTCCGTCTCAGCTGCTGCGAGTTAGATGGGAACCTGTGTTTCCAGTTACATAATTACATGTTGTATTGTATTGTACCTGTTTGTTATAAGACTCACCAGCACAGACGGTCTTTTCCATTTCTGTTGCTTTATTTTTCCTTATCTTTCCTGTTATTATTCCTTCCAGCAGGTTTTATGAGCTCGAACCAGCTGAATTTCTTAAATGATTCCTAGAGAGAAGAAGAAGTTTCCTGCCTCTGATTCTTAAAACGTCATTAGAACCTGTATCTGTTGGAAACAATAGAAACCGTCGTCGGTGACGCAGCTTCAATGGATCGACAAAAAATGAATCTGAAACTGTTTTGATGATTGATCCATTTTCAAACAGAAATAAAAGTTTGTTTGTTTGTTTGTTTGTTTACCTGTCAGGATGCTGGGGAGTCACCTGCGGCTGCACGGGAAGCGGCGGATCCACCCCTGCAACATCTGCGGGAAGGAGTTCAACCACAGCTCCAGCCTGTCGCGCCACCGCCTCATCCACAAGAAAGGAAAAGGAATCCCCAAGGACGTCGGCCTGGGCACCAACGTGGCTGCCCTGCGCCACTCGCTGAAGGCCGGCGCCAAGAACAAGAAGACCAAGAGGCAGCAGCAGCAGCAGCAGCACGTGGCGGCCGCCATCATCCAGACTCATGGTGGAGACAAGTTCTACGCCTGTCCGCAGTGCGACATGAGCTTCAGGACGTCCACACAGCTGTCCAAGCACCAGGTGACCCACGTCAAAGAGCTGTTGGACAACTACACGCCCGGCAAGGAGAACCTGGGCGAGACCTCGTCCGACCTCAAGATCCGCCTGAAGCTCTGCTCCCGCGATAAGCCCAACTTCTACACCCTGTGTAAGAAGAACCGCCGCCGCCGGGGAGGCCGGGCCGCCAAGCGGGGCTCTGCCACCTCTGAGGAGGAGGAGGCGGGAGGAGGAGGAGACGAAGGAGTCGAAGGAGTAGGAGTGGGAGTGGGAGGAGTGGGAACCGGTCGCCACGGCTGCAGTCAGTGCGGGAAGAGGTTTAGCCACGCCTCCAGCCTGGCGCGACATCAGCAGACCCACAGGGCAGCAGACGGTGGCGGTGGGCGAGGGAAAATGCAGCAGCACCAGAAGCAGCTTCACGCCAAGCCCGGGCTCGCCGCCGCCAAGACCAAGACCTACACCTGCGCGGCCTGCAACAAAACCTTCATGCACTCATCCAGCTTCTCCCGCCACAAGAAGGCGCACATGGAGGAGGAGCAGCGGGCCCGCGCCGCCGCCGCCAAACGCCGGAAGAGACCTATCTTAGATGAGACCGCACCGCTGGAGTCCGACTCCGAGTGACGTCGCCCCGGGCTCTGGTCGGGGTTTGGACCGGTTCTGGACCTGTTCTGGGTTGGTCCTGAATCAGTGTTGACTGGTTCTGGACTGGTTTGGGACCAGTTCTGGAAAAGTTCTAATTTGGAAAAGTTCTGGACCAGCTCTCCACCAGTTCCGGACCAGTTGGGGACGGATTCTGGGCCCGCTCGTGGCTGTTTGCTCGTCCAGGTTTTGGGAACTGGAACAGGTTGATTCTTCTCTGGTGTAGATAGCAGCAGGACATCCATATATGGTCGTATGGCATGTCATACCAGACCGTTAGCTAATTGCTCTTCAGGATGGGATTAGATTTAAAGTGTAACACCCCCCCCTCCCCAGCCCAAACCCCCCCAACTGGCCCCACCCCCAGCCCAATAGCCCCACCCACTCCTCCACATGTCTGTTAGGACGCTGGTCACTTTGTTCTGCCCTCTTCGCACTCCATTTCCCATCAGCCACCTGGGGAGAGCTGCTGGGAATCAGTCGGCTGCTTGTCTGTTGTCTGTTCCAGGCCACGCCCAGGCCACCTGTCTACACACATTTCCCATCAGCCCCAGGACAGCCGCCCCCTGTCAGCCTAGCAGAGCATCATGGGAAACTGAGTGTCTACAGAAGAAGGTTTACAACAACAGTGAAAAACCTGTAGATTCAGTTTACGTTTGACGTCTGTTGTTGAATAATCAAAGATCTGACTGATCAGACGGCCACTTCGGTTTTATGGAAGTTTATTAACGACAAAGTATTGATTATTGGAGATAAATCACGAGTTCTGTGTTGATGGTTTTCTCTAAATTTAATCATTCATTAGAAGAACCCTGTTTTAAAAAAAATTGGATTTGTTTTTGTTTTTTATTGATATTATTTATTTACTTTGTTCTCTTCAGTCTCTTACAACCGATTTAGAGTTGGGTATTTTCTTGAGTTTAATCCTTCATTGAACCTTTTTTTTCTTTGTTACAATGAAAATAATTTTCCAATAGACGCAGAATTTATTTTTATTTTTATCATTTTTCTCTGAACAACAACAATCAACTGATTATTATTATTTTTTTTTTTTTTTGTCGTTGATAAACCTCCGCTCAGATCTCATCTTGTTCCCATCAGAGCAGCGACTCCTTCACTCGTCTCCATGTTTGTTTTCCTTCTCCTTTATTTTGTTCCCTCCCTTTATGTGGACGACTCTGCCCAGTTCCTCCCTGAGTGATTTCTGATTGGCTGAAGTTCTTATTGGCACAACGTTCTCATTGGTTAAATTGTGTTATAGCTTTGATATTTTAAAAAAAAAAGGTTAAAATGTGAAATCCAAGCAGACGGGGGCCGATCGGTCGGAGCTGGCGTTTCCTCCACATTAATGTATGCATGAAGACTATTACTTGCAGCTAGTCAGCCATATTTGTAGTTTTTCAGCTGGGTGTGTTTGATGACCGATCTGCAGCGTCTGATGCTTGGGTTTCTCGTTTTAGCAGCAGAGTGGTGGTGTCGGTGGAGGTCGCCGGGGAAACTGCACTACTTATTTATGAATTTGGAACAATGTTGTAATATATAAATATAAATGGTATTTAAATGTGATTCACAAGTTTAAAAGAAATGGACAAAAAAAAAAAAAAAAAAAAAAATCAGGTGAGCATCTAGATGGCCAAACCTGGCCGAGCTGCTCTCCTTACCGTAGCAACATCACCGCCACCGTCATCGTTTAGCATCGTCATCATCATCACCATCATCATCATCAGCAGCAGCAGCAGACGTCCTGTTTTTCAGAGTTAAAACCTCCAAATCGGGCTGCTATCGAAACACTCAAGCAGATGTTTGTCTGAAGCAACATCTGGTTCACAGCTCGGCCTGGTCCGACAGAAACCAGCTGTTCACGCAGAGCTCGAGACAATCGACAGACGAGACAGAGGAAGAGGTTCAAAGTTTCAAACTCAGATTCAGGAAATAATTTCAATTTGGTTTTCAGGAAATCTGGACTGAGACAACATCTGGATTCAAACCAAACAAAGGTACAGAGGCAGTGAACGTCTTATTAGAGAAAACATCTGGACATAAATGTAAAAAAAAAAGTAAATTTATGAATGACAAAATGAAGTAGAGCGTGAGCCAGATGTTTTGGTGATGTCAGTCTGAGGGAACATCTGGACCAGAACAAAAAACAAGTCGGATTTGAAAAGATGAAAAACCAGAAAATGATGTGTTGTTTGTTCACTGAAGGAGTTAATTGTGGTGGTTTGTGACAGATGTGGACCCAGACCGCCGCCTGTCTGACTGACAGAACATCTGTCCAGCTGTTGGACCTTGTTGACACATTCGGACGTCTCGGACCAAAACGTGACGGAACTTCGGGTCAGAGTTTCAGAGGTTTTTTTTTTTTCTTTCTTCTTCTTCTTCTTCTACTTCTTCTTCTCACCCCCAACAGACGGACCAGCTTTTACCAAAATAAAAGTACCAACTTTGGACGTCAGCAGCCCCCGCCCCTCGATCTGCCCCCTCCTCCTTCCCCCTCCTCCCTCTGACTTCTTGGACCCTGAGTTTGTGGATAACGACTCCCTGTGTGAATCAGATTGGACTTAATTTAACAGTGACCTATTTATAAATGTGTGTGTGGGGGGGCAGGTCGTCGGAGTCACACTATAAAACCTCCCATAGAAACAAACAAAAAAAAGAAGCACTTGGTGCCCCGCCCCCCCGACCTCTCCAGCCCCGCTCCCTTTGTTTTTTCGGGGGCCTTGAAGCTGCCGTTTCCCCCCTCACCCCCCCTCCTCCTGTCCACAGCAGAGTTTTGCATTTAGATCCATGTTGTGTTGCTTGTTTTCGTTTGGTTGGTGGTTTCTCAGCTTCACCTGCAGATAGAAGGTTGTTCGTCATTGTATCGTGTTTGAATAGAAATAAACCCAGTTGACATGTTTTGTCTTGCGTTTTGTAATAAACCTTTAAAACAAGTTCCCTCCACGTGTCGTTGTCGTCACTCTGTCCTTTCATTTAGGGTCATGGTCCCAAATACAGTTAACCCACATCCTAGTTGAGGTCAACGTGCAAAATCACAGGAGTTGCAGTTCTTTGTTTATTGTTTGTATTTTAAGGTACAAGTTCTGATATCAATGTGCATTTCTGCCACAGTGACGAAGAAAAGATCCTTTATGTTGTGATAACACAACGACTTAAGGAACCACTTCATTTTAACTTACCTGTAGAATATTAATGATAAAAAAATACAGTTTACAAAGAGCTTTGATGAACAGAAACCAGATGGTGGAAGTGATCAAGGATAAATATGAATAAAGGAAGGGGAAATGATAAAACTAAAGAGAAACATTGAGACGACATGAAGTGAGATCTGAGTGCATCCGAATCTACAGTAAATATGTGAATGAACAATAAAAACATCCTTTTTTTAATTGAACAAATATACAAATATACAATGTCAGCATCAAATATAGAGCAAACATCAGAGAGCAACAAGCAACGAAAGTGTCCAGGAAATTTTCCAGGATTTTTACAGAAAATTTCTGGGAATTTTGGAAATTTTCCGGTAATTCCGGTAATTTCCGAAATTTGTTAGGACAGGAAATTCACCTGCAATTTTGGAAATTTTCTGGGAATTTTCCGGAAATTTTGGCGACTTTCCAAAAGGACAGGAAATTTTCTGGGAATTTTTTTTAGCTTTTAACTTTTAACTTTTAGCTTTTAACTTTTAGCTTTTAGCTTTTAGCTTTTAACTTTTAGCTTTTAATTTTAGTTTCTAGTTTTTAGCTTTTAGCTTTTCAGTTTTAACTTTTTGTTTTTACTTTTTAGCTTTTAGTTTTTAACTTTTAACTTTTAGTTTTTAGCTTTTAGTTTTTAGTTTCCAGCTTTTAGTTTTTAGCTTTTAACTTTAAGGTTTAGTTTTTAGCTTTTAGGTTTTAACTTTTAGTTTTTAGGTTTTAACTTTTAACCTTTTAACTTTTAGTTTTTAGCTTTTAGTTTTTAGTTTTTAGCTTTAACTTTTAACTTTTAGTTTTTAACTTTAAGGTTTTAACTTTTTGCTTTTAACTTTTAGTTTTTAACTTTTAACTTTTAGTTTTTAGCTTGTAGTTTTTAGTTTTCAGCTTTTAACTTTTAAGGTTTAGTTTTTAGCTTTTAGGTTTTAACTTTTAGTTTTTAGGTTTTAACTTTTAGCTTTTAACCTTTTAGCTTTTAGTTTTTAGTTTTTAGCTTTAACTTTTAACTTTTAGTTTTTAACTTTAAAGTTTTAACTTTTAGCTTTTAACTTTTTAGCTTTTAACTTTTAGTTTTTAGCTTTTAGTTTTCAGCTTTTAGTTTTTAACTTTTAGTTTTTAGTTTTTAACTTTCAATTTTTAGTTTTCAGCTTTTAATTTTTAGCTTTAACTTTTAACTTTTAGCTTTTAACTTTTAGTTTCTAGTTTTTAGCTTTTAGCTTTTAACTTTTAACTTTCAGTCTTTAGTTTTTAGCTTTTAACTTTTAAAGTTCAACTTTTAACTTTTAACTCTTTAGCTTTTAACTTCTAACTTTTAGTTTTTAGCTTTTAGTTTTCAGCTTTTAGTTTTTAACTTTTAATGTTTAGTTTTTAGCTTTTAGTTTTTAGTTTTCAGCTTTTAGTTTTTAACTTTTAGCTTTTAGGTTTTAACTTTTAGCATTTAGGTTTTAACTTTAAGTTTTTAAATTTTAGCTTTTAACTTTTAGTTTTTAGCTTTTCCTTTTTAGGTTTTAACTTTAAACTTTTTTGCTTTTAACTTTTAGTTTTTAGCTTTTAGTTTTTAGTTTTTAGCTTTAACTTTTAACTTTTAGTTTTCAACTTTTAGTTTTTAGTTTCTAGTTTTTAGCTTTTGACTTTTAAATTTTTAGCTTTTAATTTTTAACTTTAGTTTTTAGCTTTTAGTTTTTAGTTTTCAGCTTTTAGTTTTTAAATTTTAGCTTTTAACTTTAAACTTTTAGCTTTTAACTTTTAGTTTTTAGCTTTTAGTTTTTAGCTTTAACTTTTAACCTTTAGCTTTTAACTTTTAGTTTTTAACTTTTACTTTTAAGTTTCTAGTTTTTAGCTTTTAACTTTTAAATTTTTAGCTTTTAATTTTTAACTTTAGCTTTTAGTTTTTAGTTTTCAGCTTTTAGTTTTAACTTTTAACTTTTAGTTTTCAGTTTTTTGTTTTTAGCTTTTAGTTTTTAGTTTTCAGCTTTTAGTTTTTAGCTTTTAACTTTTAAAGTTTAGTTTTCAGCTTTTAGGTTTTAACTTTTAGTTTTTAGGTTTTAACTTTTAGCTTTTAACTTTTAGGTTTTAACTTTTAGCTTTTAGGTTTTAACTTTTAACTTTTTAGCTTTTAACTTTTAGCTTTCAGTTTTTAGCTTTTAACATTTAACTTTTAGCTTTTAACTTTTTAGCTCATGTTTTAGTTTTTAGTCTATAGCTTTAGTTTTTAGTCTTTTGCCTTTTAGCTTTTAAGTTTAATTTTTTAACTTTTAACTTTTAAGTTGTAGTTTTTAGTTTCCAGTTTTTATCTTTTAGCTTTTAACTTTTAGGTTTTGAATTTTAGCTTTTAAGTTTTCGTTTTTAACTTTTGGCTTTTAAGTTCTGGAAATGCCTGAAATTTCCTGGGAGTTTTGCCGAAACATACTGGAAATATCTTGGAAATTTTCCAGGAATTTTATATACTGAAAGGAAATTTCTCAGGATTTGTGAAAACTTTCTAGGATTTTTCTGGGAACTTTCGGAAAATTTCTGGTAAATTTCCAGGAAATTTTCCTATCTTTCCAAAAAAATTTCTCGGAAATTTCCTGGAAATATCCCAGAAGTTTTCCTGTAATTTTCCCATCTTTCTAGAAAACTTCCAGATTTCCTGGAAAAATCTTGGAAATTTCCCTGAAACTTCCTTTCTTTTCTTCTATAAAAAAACAAAATGTCCGGGTAATTTCCTGGAATTTTCCGAAAATTCCAGAAAATTACGTGGAAATTTTGAAAAATCCCGGTAAATTTCCTGTCTTTCTTGAAAGTTTCCACAATTAGTTTCCCAGCAAATTTATGGAAAAATCCGGGAAAATTGCCCAAAAATTTCCGGGAATTTTCTCAGATTTTTCCAGAAATTTGCCGGGAAAGACAGGAAATTTTATGGGATTTTACCGGGAATTTCCTGGCAATTTTCAGAAAATTTTGGAATATTTCAAGAAAGACAGGAAATTAACTGGGATTTTTGGAAATTTTCAGGGAATTTTCCCGGAAATATCCTGGAAATTTCTGGGAAAATTCCAGGAAATTACCAGGAAATTTTGTTTATTTATAGAAGAAAAGACAGGAAGTTTTAGCTTTTAGCTTTAACTTTTAGTTTCTAGTTTTTAGGTTTTTTTAAAAGCTAAAAGTTAAAAGCTTAGAGTTAAAACCTAAAAACTTAAAGTTGAAACCAAAAAGCTAAAAACTACACGTTAAAAGTTAAAAGCTAAAAATTAGAAACTAAAAACAAAAACTTAAAAGCTAAAAGCTAAAAGTTAAAAACTAAAAGTTAAAAGTTAAAAGCTAAAAACTTAAAGTTAAAAACTAGAAGTTAAAGGTTAAAAGTTAAAACCTAAAAGCTAAAAACTAAAAATTAAAAAATAAAAGTTAAAAGCTACAAGTTAAAACCTAAAAACCCAAAACTAAAAGTGAAAAGCTAAAAGCTAAACACTAAAAACTAAAAGTTAAAACCTAAAAGATAAAAACTATAAGTTAAAAGATAAAAACTAAAAGTTAAAACCTAAAAGATAAAAACTAAAAGTTAAAAGCTAAAAGTTGAAAACTAAAAGTTAAAACCTAAAAGCTAAAGACTAAAAACTAAAAACTAAAACTTAAAAACTAAAAGTTAAAACCTAAAAGGTAAAAAGGAAAAGTTAAAAGCTTAAAAACTAAAAATTAAAAACTAAAAGTTAAAACCTAAAAGCTAAAAACTAAAAGTTAAAAGTGAAAAGCTAAAAGCTTAAAGTTAAAAACTAAAAGTTAAAACCTAAAAGCTAAAAGTTAAAAGCTAAAAACTAAAAGCTAAAAGCTAAAAAGTTAAGAGTTAAAACCTAAAAGCTAAAAGTTAAAAACTGAAAAGTAAAATTTAAAAACTAAAAACTAAAAGTTAAAAGCTAAAAAGTTAAGAGTTAAAACCTAAAAGCTAAAAGGTAAAAACTAAAAAGTGAAATTTAAAACCTAAAAGCTAAAAACTAAAAGTTAAAAGTTACAAGCTAAAAGTTACAAGCTAAAAGTTAAAAACTAAAAGCTAACAACTAAAAGTTAAAAACTAAAAACCATAAGTTTAAAGCTAAAACCTAATAGCTAAAGGTTAAAAGCTAAAAACTAAAAGCTAAATTTAAAGCGAAAAACTAAAAGTTACGAGCTAAAAACTAAAAACTAAAAGTTAAAAACTAAAAGCTAAAGGTTAAAAGTTAACACATAAAAGCTAAAAACTAAAAGTCAAAAACTAAAAACTAAAAGTTAAAAGCTAAAAGTTAAAACCCTAAAAACTAAAAGTTAAAACCAAAAACCATAAGCTAAAAAGTAAAAGTTCAAAGATAAAAGCTAAAGACTTAAAACTGAAAGCTAAAAACTAAAAGATAAAAGTTAAAAAACAATGAGATGGACCTTTAAAGATCTGGGTCTGACAAAGTCTGCAGGTCACTCCACCATTACAATGTCAGTGCCTATGTCATTTAAACTGTCCATGTTTAGGAAACACTTCTGACAGCAATTATGGGATCTGTAATTCATATCAAAATAAAATACTTTAACTCTTTAAGATAGATTCCAGCAATGCAAGATTTTATCCACGTACTGTGTGCTGTCTGGAGCATTTAGATTATACACAATGTAGATTATAGAAGGTCCCCTAGACATCGCTCAATGATCCAGGTCCCCTCTTGGCAATTTCTTTAAAAATAATTAAAAGACACATTTTCAGTAATATTACAGTTAAATACCTGAAAAGTAACATAAGTCCACTGTTGGCAGTTTACCCTGACAGTTCCCTGTTAGTAGAGTTGGTTTGCATATGTGCGTGTGTGTGTATGTGTGTGTAAGTGCGTGTGCATGTGTGTTGCGTGCTGTGTTAAAAGGATCACAGTGTTAATCTGCTCCTCAGGTTCACTTTAATCTCATCACAACTGCTGCTAAGAAGACACACGCACACTCACACACCTCCGACCTCTGACCCCAGATCCTCCACTGCCTGTATCTTTACAAACATTTTTCAAACACACAAAACTTTATCAACACCAAAGCACAATAGTGACACAGTGTAGGTGATGTGTTTACTTACTGTCGTACAAATGAATCCTGGTGCAAATTTCACCTGCAGGACTTTCTAACATTTTAGAGGAAATAACATCAAATGGATCATTTCACATCTTATTTTCTATGTGTTGTATAATTAACTGATATAAATAAAGACATTGTATTGATATTGGTTTGCTGATTGATCGATGATCAGATTGGTGTTCCTAATAAACTGGACACTGTGTTTCTTCCACAGACTCACTGTTCTTCTCTGGCTCAGGTTTAACCTGATCGTCTCAGTGACTTGATAATCTGATGTAATCTGAACTCTGCCCGGCAACAGGTCAAGAGGAACTGTGGGATTGGTCCATTGAGCATCTTGCAGGGTCTCCGTGGTGACGAAGCAACAGGTCATAGAGAGTTCATCATCATCATCTTCACCATCCTGGTCATTTCTCATGGTTAAATCTGGTCTGTTACGTAACTTCAGCTTCATCAGTTTGTCTGTTAGTTTGAAGTTGGACTGTGATTCTGGTTGGTGGAGATCAAAGGTCAGAGGTCAAAGGTCATGAAACACGTCACTCATCAGTAAAAACAGATGTTACAAGTAAACCTGGCACCAGTTCTACAGGTTCCACAGGTTCTTCTGTGGAGGAACCAGGTCTGAACCCTGAACCTCAGCATGAGGAAACCCGCTGCTTCTGAACGCCACACGACGCGTTTACTGTCCAAAAATTTCTGCAGGAAATCTCAGAGAGAAACAGGAACATTGTTTTACCTGCAGAGGAGAAGGTGGAGCACCTGGAGTGATGAGTGGGTCAGAGGTCAGAGGTCAGAGCTGCTAGATTATGGAAAAATTCTTCCCCAGATGGCAAGGCAAGGCAATTTTTTGGGGGGGTAGGTTCTGGTAGGATAGGGCTCCGCGTAAGCTGATGTGTCCCCCAGCAGTCTAAGCCTATAGCAGCGTAGCTATAAAATGAAGCTCTGTCATAGAGATCTTTGAGGAGAAACGCTTATGTACTCATTGTATGAATGAAGCCAGTGATGAAGGTGAAGGTGAGACACCTCACAACCCAAGATGACACTCTCAAATGATAATAAAGGAGCATCCAGCTCATCATGAAGAACGGATGAGTCATGATGTTGTGGCTGTTGTTGAATGAGCCTCGTGATTTTTAAACTTATAAGTGAGAGGAACCAAAGTTAGGACCTTCAGGAACCAGTAAGAACCAGTCAGGACCTGCAGGGACCTGTTGAACTTCCTCTGAGCAGATCTCCCTTCTCTGTGGAGAATAAATGAGTTTAACTGCAGCTTCGTTAACAAAGACTCGGTTCAGAACTCATCCTTTAACGGACCCCCTGGGCTCCTCCCTGCGTCACGGCCTCCGTCCTTGGACCTGAGCTGACATCAGCAGGTTAATCTGTTCCTCTGAGCTGATTAAACCTGTTGATCTGCTCAGCTGCTGCTAACGAGCTGCTCACAAGGAAAAAACTCTGAAAATCAGAGGGACGGTTCAGATTCACCAGCGTCTGCAGAGCTGGATGTTTCTGGTCCTTTTCTGCTCATCAAAAATCAAGTGAACCAAACACACGATAAAGACGTGATAAACCTGAGATCACAACTTGTAAGATCTGAACACCAACAGGTGATTTTGACAACACCTGTTCACATCAGAACATCTGGATAAAAGAGGATTTTCAAGCTTGTTTTAACAAAATTCAAAATGAAACATGTTCTATATACGACACTGTGCATGTGAATGCAAAGTGCACAGAGCACTCGGAAAGTATTCAAACCCCTTCAGCTTTAGAGTTTAAAGAGTAGAAGCTGAATCATCACATTGACAGAAGTTCCTCTGAATTATCTCCGAGATGTTTGGCTGGAGTCCACCTGTGGTAGACTCAGGTGATTGGACACACACCTGTCTTAGCATGGTTGTCTTTCCAGAGGTTCTCCTTCTGTCTCTGGTCTAGATTGAGCTCTACAGGAGTCCTGATAGCTCCAGGTTTTTGAGGAACCTCAAATGCAGCAGGACAGTTCCTTCCTCCTTGTTGGTTTATAGTTGTGAGACCATATGTCGACAGGTGTGCGTCCAATCACAGGTGCAGAAACATCCAGGTACTTCACTGTGATGTTTCAGTCTCTATAAACCCTGTGTTTCTGTAAAAGACGAGTCAGACAGTTTGGTGTCGGTCACAATCTCTTTATAAGTTTTATCATACACAACGGAGCGACTACGAGCTCCGACCAACCCACAACAAAACGTCACAACTCTCCATGTTACAAAGAGGAAAAAAACAAAAAAAACAAAACAAAAACAAAACAGAAACATACAAATACAAGCTGTCACTGAAACTGGTTTCTCTTTACACTGACTCTTTTAATCACTATACAGCTGATCTGACTTCACCTCTGTAAGACTGGACACAGACCAGATCCACACACACACACTCTCTGATGCAGTTTCCTGTCTGACTAGTGGTTAATGTACAGTTGTGATGGAGTTTGGTGTAAGTGCTCATCAAAGCATGTGTGTCGGTTGGGCTGCGACCTCAGAGTAAAAAACAAACAAACAAAGCTTTTCCCGTTTCGGTCTGACAGGGAATCAGACGGCCATGTGGGATGTTCTCACCCTGAACTCAGTCTGCCAGGCTCAGTCCTGCTGCCAACAGTCCCCTCACACACCAACGTGTGTCAGCAGTAACATTAGCAACCGTTCACTTGACCTTTGATCAGTTTATCGACAAACCTTAAAAAACACAACATATGAAAGAAAAGAAGAATTGAAGGTAGAAGTCAAAATAAAAGCTACAAAGTTTAAAAAGTTAAAAAGACAATGTTCAAGTGGAATTCAAGAAGCTGCATTAATCTTATATGTACTCTCTGTATATATCTGTGTATATACCTGTGTATACTTTTGTATATACCGAGGTATGTTAAAGCATATACCTGTATAAACTGGGTTATACCTCTATATACCTGTTTGTACCTATACATACCTGTATATATTTGTATATGCCTGTGTATACCTGTGTGTTTATCTGTATATACCTCTGTATGTACCTGTATATACCTTTATATATACATCTATATAAACAGTGCTGCCTGAAGGTTTGTGAACCTTGACGAACTGTTAAAGTGATCTAAAAGATAAAAAAAAAAAAAATTTGGTCATTTATTTGATTTTCTATCTATGAGGTGGAGTCCAGATCTTTACCATCCTGATCAACTCTCCCAATACATTGATGACCAAGTATGACATTATGTTGTTTTTATTTACATCGATATAAAGAAAAAAATTGCATAAAGATAAGAAATTTTGAAGGTTCACGAACTGACAGGCACCACTGCACCTCTGCTGGTCGGAGGAGGTACTGCAGCTGTTGAAGCACCTGTTGTAGTACCTGTACCGACCAGCAGGGCAGCACTGAGCGCTTAGATGTTCTTAGGCAGTCTGTTTCCGTGTCGACCAACCACGTCTGAGTCAGACAGCGGCAGTGAACACCAGAGCCCGACCGATGCTGGACGTCTGAGACACAAACAGCCGATGACGATTCAATCATAAACAAACACGTTTGGCAAGAATCTGTCAAATTAAAAAATATATAGCGTGTATTCTGCTCTCTGCTGGACAAACTGTGTAACTGCAGCGGTTTTGAAAACGTCTGAAAGACTTTTAGACATATCGGTCGGGCTCCGGTGATGACCGCCATCGACTCTTTCAGGCCCGATGGCGTCCGACGGTCTGACTGCCGGACAGGAAGCATCGATGGGGGGGCAGGAAGTTACTTAAATGTTTTAATATAATTTAGATGTTTTATTTACAGCAGCAGGTTTCTGTTCCTCCTGTTTAAAAATAAACTCTGTTCAACATATTTACAGAATGGAAAATATCGACATTCACAGCAAGTTTAAATGATTTGTTCACTTTGAACATGTGTGTGTGTTCGTGTTTGTATGTGTGTGTGTGTGTGTGTGATGGCGTATGTACAACACTTGAAGAAGACCTCTCCTCTCTTACCCCCAGTTTACTGGCAGTTGAGAGGGGGATGTGGGGGGAGATGGGGGAGACCTCAGTCCTTTGTGGTGGGCGGGGCTCTCAGGTGGTGGCCTCGCCTTCCGCGCCCTCCTCCACCTGGTTTCCTTTTCCGAGCGTCTTCACCTTGGTGAGCAGGTCGGCGAACGTCTCCTTCACACCTTTCTCCAGCAGCCAGCCTTCGCTCTCACACTCTGGGTTCTCCGGGTCCTCCATCGTCTCCAGAGCCGTGCACAGGTACTTCAGCCCCGCCATGTCGGTCGACTGTGGCCCACAAACACAACACAGGGTCAGAATATGTATGTGATGTTTGCAGCTGGACACATTGTTTTAAGTGGATTATAATAAATCAGGCTGATAAAGTCTTTCCACAAAGCAGCCAATCAGAGAGATCTCAGAAACCAGGGGGGTGGAGTTACAGGTGCAGTGAAGTGGATCTGAGAACAGCTCCAGCATCCGTGATGTTTGCTGCAAACATTGGGAGGCCTGAGCGATTGAGTTCAGGATGTAGTTTCTAAATCTGCCGCCTGTCATCACGCTTCAGGTCAGACTTGTTGTTTTGACCCAGATACTGAATCACCTCTCACTCTGAGGAACTGTCCCTCACCCTTCCCAGAATGCAACCTGTTGCTGCTGTGGGCAGATTAACCCCCCCAAGAATAGTTCCTGATCCTCAGTGAGCCTGACCACCGCTTAACACGCTGCCACCTCGGCACCCGATCCACGGCTGAGTCCCGAATGGACCGCCATCTGAAACACCTGAGCGCTGCACGGACACAACGTCCTGTCACGTTTCTGTTCGACATCAATACAACAGTATATAAATAATACACATAACGTGTAGCGTAACACATCCACACAGAATATCAAGGTTTTTACCATGAGATGCTGTTGGAGCTCAGTTACATTGAAAAATGATTTGACGTAAAATTTTCGGTGTAATTTTAACGTAGTTCAGATACAAAGCTGCTAAAACACGTTTCTAAAACTGTGTGTCTGCTGCTGGTTTGGTTTTGCTCTTCAAGAAGCAGCAGAGCAAAGATCATCTCTTCTCCTTTGGTGCTAACGCTAATCACTCGCTAATCAATTACACTGTTAACCTGGTGCATTTGAGGTCGCTTTGATTAATTTACTGTGATTATCTTGTTGTAAATCGGAAGATTAAGGGCAGAACTTATCCTGCCTTCACCTTCAGGAGAAAGTCCTCAGAGTATCTCCAACTCACACAGATTACAACGTTAAAAACATCAGCAATCGAGGAGCAGATTTTTGCTGAGAGGTTTCACCAACATGCTAACTTTCCATCAGAACAAACTTTTTTAGCCAAAAGCTAAAACTTCGCTAATTTTATTTTGAAACAGCACCTGCACCATCGTCAACAGGTAAAATTCATCTTTCAAATTTGGGCTAATGCAGATTGAATGGCACAGGATTATACCAGCGTCCATTGAGGGAGGAGCGGAAGTGACTTGTTTGATTTTCGCAGGAACAACTTTTATGGACAAAATTTCCTCACACATACGACAAGAATCCTCTTCTAACATGCTAGCTAGCAAAACAGACCATCCAATCACCTGCCAGCCACTTTATGATGTACTTTCTTTAAACAGTTTCTAATGAAACCCAACCAGATTGCCAACGTGAACACATCCAGGCTAGCTATGTTTAGTCTTTATGCTAAGCTAGCCTAAGTAGCCATTTCCCCTGTTTCCTGTTTTTATACTAGGCTCAGCTAATAAACAGCTGGTTGTAGCTTCTATTCCCCTGTACAGACATGTGTGGTGTCAGTTTTAACCCCTGAAGAAGATTTACCTAATTTGAACAATTCCTGTAAGTGACAGTGTGGCCCCTGCTGGCTGCTGATTGGCTGAGGCCAGCTGTAGCTAGGTTCTTACCTCGAGGAGGATGGTGGCGATGACGAGGGCCCCGATGCTGTTCATCATGCTGCTGTAGTAGGAGAAGAGGGCCTCACGGCAGCCCCGGACCCAGATGTTGAGCTCCTCAGTGCGATGGTCGTAGTCATAGTGGGCGGAGTTATTGGTCAAGTGATGCTGGATGCATGGCCGAGGGGATCCAGGGTTACAGCAGCTGAACGGGACGCTGTCCATCAGGAACTTCCCTTCCACGTTACTGAGGACACGACTGCAGGACAGAGACAGTCAGGGTTAGTGTTTCTGGAGTCATCAGAGAGGTCAAAGGTCAAATACACCACCAGGACTGAGATATGGATTATTGCTTTTTTGCGGTCACATGACTCTCCATCAGGAAACGCAAACATCACCACAGTGAAACTCCATTAGAGGGTTTCCATAACAACAATATCCCATGAAGCTTTTCTTCAGCACCAACTTGAGGACTAAATTAGTAACTTTTTGAAATCATTAATTGGCTCTGATTTAGAACAAAGACAAACAGCTTCATTACATCACTATTCGAAACTGTGATAATCTGCCGAATCAAAACATCACCACACGTTTTAAAGTTTTGGTTATTTGACGCTTTGACTAATCAGAAATTAACCTTTCAGTTCAGTCTTGACTGCAGAGAGTCAAGCGTTTGCTGTGCTGATGAAGGTGAACAATATACAACAGCATCATCTGCATAGAACTGCACATGTCATTAAGGTATTTGGGATATTTAGGTTACAGGTTACAAGTTCAGCATCCTGATGATTCAACTTCACTTTCATAGAAAATGAACAGCAGTATTGAGTGTGTCCTGAGGGTGGTGCTAGAGGGAAGATGAAGGACTTGATGGGATCTAAAGGGTTCGTCCTCTGGAGAGCAGGATACATGGACAAACATCATCTTCAGGTTTTTCTGAATGGGAACAAAAGGTTGTTCGGACACTTTGTGATGTCACTGCTGAATGGTGTGAGGAGGCGGGTCCTGTGACTGAGTGACTGAAGGGTCGGGCCAGTGGGAGTGGTCTGTGGCTGACAGGAGGCTAAAATTGGATCATGAGTAATAATCATCTCAGAGAGTGGGTAATATCTTTTAAACGCATTAACACAGAAAGACACGCAAACACGTAACTACAATACCTGCAGCCCAATTCACATATTTCTATTTCCTGTTGCACCTCTAACAGTTTCCAACTGGTGTTTGCTTGACTTCTGTAATGTCGGATTGTTTGTCAATAGTGTTGCTGTATGTCCACCTGGTAAGAGAATCAAACGCTCCCTTAGTCATCTGGTTCGGTTTAACCTTGTCATGTTTGTGGACGTTTAAGCCTCAGTGGGGTGGAAATCAGATCCTGGCAGATTATGGACTTAGAGTGGAGAAGCTGGTTCATCAGCCTCCTGCACAGTAACTTTTACCTCATTAATTCCCTCATTTATCCTCCACTGACCCGTTTTAACGAAACTCACACTGTCCGGCAATGAAAGTTTCATTAAAACTTGGACTCGGCCAGTTATCTGTGATGATGATGATGATGATGATGATGATGATATGATCAGCTAAGGTTGTAGGTTTAAATCAGGCTCCCTAAAAAGGCTAGGAAGCTTAGAGATGATCCTGGTTTGTGCTCTCAATGACCCCGAGGCAGAAAATGAGCCTTAAAACTTTCTGATGTCCTGCAGAGCGAAAGGTCAGAGGTCAGGCTAATGAGACCCAAGGGAAACTTAGACGATTGCTGTCAGGATCAATGTAAATCATACAATTGATTAACAGCTTCTCATGCTGCAGCTAACCCTGACTTGGTCTACAAGGATTTCAGGTCTAAGGTGATGTCTTCAAATGTCTTGTCCTAACAATAAATCGACTAAAGGTTGAGGTGTTCAGTGTGTACTCACTCTTTGATCTCGTCATTGCTCATGTCCAGGTAGCGATTGCTGATCCACTGCACCTCGAACCAGTCCCTGAAGTTGTTGTTCCCGCAGCAACGAAACTCAATCTGTGTCATGTCCAACGTCCTCTTCATGAAGCAGCGTCCCGGCGTGTCCGTGTCCTTGTAGAACTTGATGCCATTTTTCAGGCCCTCAGCCAGCGTCAGGTACATGGCGAACTGCATGAGGAAGCAGAGCAGCGCCGTCAGCAGCAGCAGCACGTTGAAGCCACAGCACATCATGAGGTAGGGCTTCAGCATCGGCTTCCACTTGGCGAACTTGATCGGGTCCAGAGAGTCGTGGCACACCTTTCCCCCAAAGGCGTTGATCCCACAGGCCAACATGCCCATCAGGATCAGCAGGTTGGGCACTAAATGGCTCTCATTGTTGTCCATCATCTCGCTTCTCTTCCGCAACTCGATCTTGAAGAAGATGCCAAGGCTGAAGATGAGGATGCCCACAATGACCGAGAGCCAGTAGAGCATCCATAGACCCTGAGCCAGCTTCACCCGCTTTTGCAGGTTGAACTTCACCGGCATGAACGGCATTTTGGTGTTTTGGTGTTGCCAACACACTCAGCTGTATTCAACAGTCACTAGAACGTCAGCGGTCAATCACACACAGTTCCCTCTGATCAGTTCAGCACAAGAATCCGTCACAGTTTCAGTGTTTTAATCCGTCCCAGAAAGAAGAAGCTGAATGTGACTCACTCACAACTCCTGGTTTCAGACCCATAATCCTGAACTGCAGGCGAGGACAGTCCATACTGCTGGGGGGGCAGAAGGGTCTGCCATCAAATCACAGCCAAATATTTGCATCAAATGGGTCAGATAGGCTCAGCGGTCGGCTCCTCGCACCGGTATTTTCCTGCAGGAAGAAATGTCAAGGTGTGAATGTGAGCAAGCTGCAGCACGTCATCCTAAACCCCCGATCAGCTCTGATCCCATTAACAGCAGATCAGCTGCTGCCTCTAATCCCCCCACTTACTGCTAATTGGTTTGATGTTAAGCAGCAGCTTCCTCCTCTCGCCTGTCACAGCTCAGAGTTCACTGAGCGGCACCTGCTGCAGGTGCGCCTCAGAGACAGGAAGTGGAAGCAATCCATCCAATCAGCAAAGGAAACATGAAAAACTTCCTGTAGCAACCAGAGAGAACCTTTAAAACAATGGAGGGTGTTGCCTTGGAAACGGACTGTTTGATCACACGGTGTGGCTACAGTCAACTTTACAACAGTTTAATCTCGCAGGGATTTGCACCACACACCTTTCAGTCAGGTTGTGATGGTTGTTTTTTTTTGTCATTAATGAACAGACAGAAGTGAGAAGCGACGGGTGCAGATCAGCAGCCCAGAGGCTGCTGGGAAATCTGGCCTCCTCATCCCATGGCGTCCCTGTGGACGACACCCCAAGTCGTAGGTGGAAGCCATAGTAACACTGTAAGAACTGTCTCTATAGTAACCTAGAACAGTTGGACTTCCTGTGCTGTGCTCTGAGCTGACCCACAATCCTTTGCTCCATCAAACTATTTGGCAAACAGCTGATCAACAGTCGACACTGGGCCCTCTGCTGACAGACGATCAGCTCCTCCTGATCAATGTGTAACGCTGCACTGTCGTAGCATCGAGACGCTGCAGAAACTCCTGAGGTTGGACTGAGACTTTGTCACCGTTGGTTTGTCTGAGTCAGTGTTTATTTAAAACGTCTGATTCTAGACAGTTCGTTCATTTTTAGTGATTAATATTGAATATTTTACTAATTTCAACATATTTTATTGATGTTTCCCTAAAAAGGCTCAGTTACTTTCTGAATAACAAGATGCTGCTTCACTAATCATTTAGTTTCGTAAGATTATTTGCTTTTCTTTTATTTAATATTTTAATTTACTGTATTATTATTATTTACAGATTAATACAAGTTTTTCTCAGAAATGTATATTATTTTCTTAAAATTTCTGTTCCACATTTTTAAGAAACCGTTTTACTTTTTAAACATTTAATGTTTTTCGACATTTCTTTCAATATTTTGATTTTTGGTGATTATTTTCCTAATATTGTTTAGTCATCAATATGCGAGTGTTGAGGCTGAAAACCTTCATCTATAAGCGACAGTGACACTCGTCACATCTCCAGCCTCTGATGAACTGAGCTGCTCCTGAGGATGAACCCTTCAGATTGTAATGAGTGTGTCTCTAGCGCCCCCCTCAGGTCGAACTACAGAGAAGAAACCAACCCGATCAGTTTCTAGCGTCTCGTTCTACAGATTTTCAGACAAAGAAGTTTAACTCCTTTTAAACTTTTTATTGGTTTTGTAGTTCTTATACAATATTGTACATTTCCTCATTTATACAAGAATTCACATATTAACAAGTAAGAGGTGATAAATGATGCAGAGATGAGGAGGCAACATGCTGTTGAGACCATCAGGTGACCCTCAAAAAAACAAAAAAAAAAACACGTAAACAATTTATCTCCAACTTTGTTTATCAGTTTATTAAAAACCTGATTCAACAAACTGATAAATAAAGTAAAGACGGAGACTTCCTGTCGTCTTTAATCTCAGTTTCCTGTTGCTGCTCATGTTTCAGCACAAACTCAAACCCATATAAAACACACAGCTCTCCACACAAGCAAACACACACACACACACGCACACACACAAACACACACCCAGAGTCTCTTTAAATAAAACTTTAAAACAAAGCTAAAAAGAGCTGATCAGGATCAGTCTTTCATTCCTAATCAATACACAGATCTGATATGTGGTGTCCGATCAATACTCGGCTGAAGCTTTGACCTCGAACTCTCACTAAGGACACACAGAGCAAAAGATTAATAGGACTAATTATTATTCCTGTCTTTAATGAAGTGAGGCTCAGCAGCTGCTCTGAAAACTGAAAAATATCAAATGTGAAGATCTGAAGCTTCAAATCAATCAAATCAATTAGAAATCAATCACCAACTATTCCAGTTTATCAACCCATTGATCAATTCAGTCACTTTCAAAACAGAAATTATGAATCATTTTATGATCAATGAGGGAATGTGACGGGCATCTTTCAAAAAACAGTCAATAATTTGATAACTGATGAGAAGGGAAGAAAATAATCAATTCAGCTGAACAGAGAGATTTTCACAATAAAGCTGATCAGTGGAGACTGAGGTCGTGTTACCTTCCAACTCCGTGGTAAATGTGAACATCATGTGTTTGACCTGGAGTCCGGAGACAGGAAAGGTCAGAGGTCACAGCTGAGAGTCTCAGGTTCTCCAGGTGAGTCCGTTCACAGGTGAGGTCAGACCAACAGGCTACATCTTCACAGGTGAGAACCAGGAACCACTTTGGTCCAGGTTGAAGTATTGATTATCAGAGCAGCTGCTGATCACCTCATCTTTGCAGCAGTTCTAAATGTGCTCTGGTGTGAATCGGCTGATACTACATTACCCATGAGCCTCAGCTGTTGCTGCTAATTAAACAGCTGACTGATTCCTCGGGTTTCTAAAGTCGAAAAATGAAGCTACAAACTTGGCTCTGATCAGCTGTTTGTTATTGAAACGCACCCTGGGAGTTGTAGTTTTTCTGTCCATCACACAACGACACACCTGTTTGAACCTCTGGACCAATCAGAGAAGTGGGCGGCGGCATCTGAAATCAGATGAGCTCTTTTTTTTGACCTGAGGAGGTTTAATTCTGAAAAGAGTCTGTTTGAAACCACCTGTCAATCAACCTGTGCGTGTGGGCGGGGCTTCACTTTGGCTCTGCTGACGAGTTAAAAAGTCTTTTTTTTTTTTTTTTTTTTAATTCTTCAGGAAAAAAAAACTACAAATGAAAAGAAACTGAAACTAAAATGTCTGAACGGTCCTGAAGTCAGTGTCACCGCCTCTCTCTCTCTGATTGGTGGATGAGACATGTTGAGGGTCAAAGGTCAGACAGAAACCAGAAAAAACAAAACCAAACATCCTGAAAAAATCCCTGAAAGCTGATCTGAGCTCAGCGCTGGGCTGCAGGAAGCTGACTGGTTGTGGGGGGGGGGGTTGTTATTAAAAAGAGGGAGGGTGGGGTAAAAAGCTGAGAGCCAATCACTTGCTGTCTTTCTAAGCATGAGGGGGCGGAGCCAAGAGGAAGCTTCACAGGTGCTGCCAGTCGATGGCCACCAGTGTCTGATTGGCCTCCTGAGCGTGACCTATGACCTCAGCGATGCCGTGCTGCCGCCACAGACGCTGGATCTTCCTGTAGCGCTCCGAACACAAGTGGAGGGGGTTCCCCCGCCTGCAGGGGCACAACAAACAAACAAACAGGTAAACAAATAAGTAATCGATAACACGGGTTGATGTGGTTCAGCAGAGACACACGCACACACAAAAACAAACTTTAACTAATAAATACATAAACAGACAAAGTCTTATAAACCATCCTGATGTAAACAACAACAACACAAAGGTAAACAACAAGGTAAACAACACCCACTTGAGTCCCTGGTCGGTCTCTCCGTAGTCATCCAGGTAAGGAGGAGGATAGAAACAGCCCTTTGTTTTACCGGCTACAAACAACACCTGACTCTCTCTGACCCTACACACACACACACACACACACACACACACACACACACACACACACACACACACACACACACATTGTTAACAAACACTGTCTTAGCTACTCATTACACAGATCAACAGTGAGATGCTGGTTAACCATAGGCACAGTGAGAGGTATCATCAGGCACCAGGTGTGTTACCTGAGGAAGAGTCCGAGGCCGGCTCCACAGGTGAAGGTGTGTGCGGTGCAGGCGCCTACGTCCTCTCCATCCACCTCCGTCTGACAACAGTAACTCTGAGAACACAACATGGAGCCACAGACCAGACACAGGGTGGGAGCGCGGGACTTATCTCCACCTGACCGCGGACACCTGCACAGGTAAACACACAGGTACAGTTACTGGAGCAGAGGGAGACAGGATATGTGTGTGTGTGTGTGTGTGTGTGTGTGTGAGAGACTGACGTGAAGCTGGACGCCTGGTTGATCAGGACGCTGTAATCTTCCGGCAGCTCAATCAGTCTGTTCGACTCTCTGGGGAATCTGACGATGACTCCGCCCCCCTGCAGTGTCTGTTTCACACCTGGATGAGAACACCATCTGCACACACACACACACACACACACACACACACACACACAAAACCAGTGTTACATCATGGTTGATAGACAGGAAAAGTCTCATGTGCCGTGCGTGTGCGCATGTGCGTGCACGTGTGTTACCTGTGTATGAGCGGCTCCAGCAGTGTGTGTTGGCTCTGGTAGAGCTGCAGCAGATTGGAGGGCAGACCGAGGTAGCTGCACAGTGCCTCCCACTGACCGGGACCTGCAACTACAACACACACACACACACACAAAGTGATGTCACTTTGTCCTCTGCCTCACCCGTGTGTTGTCATGTTGTGTTGTTGTTACCCTGCAGGTCAGCAGGTGGCGCCGTAGAGTTCAGGTAGTGGAAGAAGAGGGCGGCGGCTCGGAGGAATGGGAGGAGGCCGGCTTTGATACAACGCCACAGCTGCCACCCAGAGGTCACTTCAGGTAACAGACTGACACACACACACACACACACACACACACACACACACACACACACACACACACAGTAAAATGAATAACTGTATTGTCACATGCGTTTGTTTATATATTTATATCCATGTAGATTTAATAGACACACATTGATCCAGAGGCGTGTGTGTGTGTGTGCTCACCTGCCCAGGTGTCTCCTCAGTGTGCCATAGAGCTGACAGGAGAGCTCTTCCTCCTCTGATCCTCCACTGTCCTGATCCATACACACATCCTCTACAGACAGACAGGTGAGAGTGAGACAGGTGTTTGCTGGGTTCTCTGTATGTGTGTGTGTGAGAGAGAGAGAGAGAGAGAGAGAGTCACCTGAAACAGAGGTAAGCAGGATCTGAACCAGGTGAGCCACGATGATCAGGTTAAGGAGATGGAGGTGGGCGGAGTCAACCAGACTGCGTCCCGATTGGTCCAGACTGTGAACTGAGGTGTAGGACAACACACTGTACACCTGCAGAGAGAAACACAGAACACACACCGCTTTTATTCTGAAATTCAGCTGGAACTGATGAACTAACTAACCAGATGTAAACTGGACATGAACCACAGTCAAACTGGTTTAAACTGGACATGAACCACAGTCAAACTGGTTTAAACTGGACAGGAAGTGATGAAACTCACCAGCAGGTGAAACATGTCGATGTCGAGGATACACACATTGTTTTCCACCTGAGAGTCTGGAACCAGGGCTGCAACACACACACACACACACACACACGTATTACAGCTGTTTCTGTGTGTGGACTAAAAAGTGTGTGTGTGTGTGTGTGTGTTTATATTTGAGTGTGTGTTCACCTGCAAACAGTCTGATGAAGTGTGTGTGAATCGTTTTCAGTGGAGCTGCCGTCCAACAGGCTGAACTGAACCTGGTGAGAGAGCTCAGACAGTCGTCCTGCACACACACACACACACACACACACACACACACACACAGAGTCACATTTCACACGTGTCACAGAAATGGTCAGAGAGAACAGTGGTTTAAGTCCCGCCCCTCTACCCCTACCAGCCAATCAGACTGCTTCTCTCTGTTTGACTGATCTGATCAGACAAAGAGTGAGTTACCTGTCGACAAGGTAAACTTCCAAACAACGGCTTCTCCTCGTCCATCAGGAGGCGCTCTGCAACAAATAACACAGTCAGGTTGACCTCTGACCCTGCAGGTTTGTGTCTATGTTTTGTGTGTGTGTGTGTACCTATACTCTGGATGGTGTAGGCGCAGGTGGACCAGCTCAGCACTGGGACCCGTGGGTCCTGCTCGTTGGGGTTCACCTTCAGTCCCACCTTGTAGGTCGACATGCTGAAGGTGGTGATCATCTCACTGACGCTGCTGGAGAACGGGTTCCTGAGGGACACAGTGACATCATCATCATCATCACCTGTTGGCTCCACCCACTGATGGAGGTTATACAACAGAAACGTGAACTCTGATACAGGATCAGGATCGACAGAAGCAGCTCCTGACTCACTGTGGAGTGAAGTCGACTCTGAATCCTTCAGGAACGGCTGGCTCCGCCCCCTCCGCTGCACCTGACACACACAATCACACACCTTTCAGTGACTCCCCATGACTCCACCCCCTGATTTATTGACAGGTGACTGACCTTCAGACTGCTTCCTATGGGTGGAGTGTAGTGCTGCTATCTGCTGATTGGTTGTCCTAAGCCACGCCTCCAGACTGGGATGATTGACACTGAAAATAAGAGGAAGAGCACCTGTCAGCAGGTGTGCACCTGGGGGCAGGTGTGTGTGTACCTGTGGTCAGGTGGGGGAGTGTGTGTGTGTGTGTGTACCTGTGGTCAGGTGGGGGAGTGTGTGGCAGCAGAGGGATCACCGTGTTGCTCAGACACTCGCAGAGCGGACACAGGAACTCTCCGTTCTCAACATCGTAGCTGGTGTGACCTCGAAGACGCTGCTGACGTCTCTGCTCCTTCAGCTGAACCGCCTCAAAGTACCTGTGCACAGGTCAAACACACACACGTCTTATCCAGGTGTGCACCTGATGGCACCTGTATCCAAGCTGCTGTTGGACTGCGCCGTACCTCTGCCAGCAGGTGGCGTGCATGATGTGTCCACAGCTGGCTGTGTGAATCCCCAGCGACAGGTCGGGGTGCATGAACACAGGGTCGTGTCGCTCTGAAACACACGTTCACACATCCATCAGTTAATTAATCCATCAATCGATCAATCAAACTCTGACTGGCCTCTGTGTTGATGATGTCAGAGAGAAGCTCACCTGGGTCAGGTAAGTTGCGGCGGCGGTTTTTAGACAGAACGGTCGACCTCTGGACGAATGCAGCCAGCACCATGGCTCTGCCGTGACCTCTGACCTCCTGCTCCTCCTGGCACAGGATGCAGGTCACCAACTGACGACGCTCGGCTCCGCCCACTCTCCTGGGACCAACACACACCTGTGAAACACAGGTGGGCACCGAACTGGGAGGACTGAGAGGAGGAGGAGAGGAATTCATTACAATATTAGAGCAGGGATCCCGGTGATGATGATGATGATGATGATGATGATGATGATGATGCAGTGATGGATGTTAACAGACAGGTGTGTGTACAGGTGTGTGTACCTGTTCTCGGCAGCCGCAGACGTCGACGCCTCCAGCTCCTCCAGGCTTTGCTGAAACAGCTCTTTGTTCTCGTTGATGAAATGTTTCTGCATCTCCGACATCTGAGCCATGATCTTCTCCCTGCGCAGTCGGGCCATCTCCGCCTTCCTCTTCCTCTCCGCCTTGTCTTTGTCTCTCAGCGTCTGCACGAGGACACACCTGGAGTTCAGGGTCTGACCTCACGTCACTGTGCTGCTGCTGAACGGTGTCTGAGTCTTACCTCCTCCTGTCCTTGTCCCGGGCTGATGATGATGCTGGACGTGGACGACGTTCGCTCCCTCATCGTTTTGATGTTCGCCACCATCTGCACAGAACAACAGTTTTCTTCAACTCCTTCCTATCGTGTCTCACCTGCGTTCACCTGCTTGGATTTAACTCTTTTCATCTCATTCTGCACCTCTTGATGTTTTAATGTTTATTATTCATATCTCCTCCTCCTCCTGGTCTGGATCTACAGTCGTGGGTTTTATCTTGGGGCTGTTGTTCAGGTTCTTCTGCCTTTGATCTTTTGTGTTTCTGCTTTTATATCAAAGTAGTTTGTTAAGATCCTATAATTATGATGATGATTATTATTATTCTGTTGTTGTTGTTGTTGTTGTTGTTGTTGTTGTTGTTGTGTTGTAAGAGCTGACTAAGTGCAGGTAAGAACAGAAGAAAATTTAGGTCACCACTGAAAAAACAGATATTTGTGGCTTCAGGAGGAAAATACTTCTACAGCTCGTTCAATAACTTCACATCAGTCGTTTGTCCCTTTAGTTAAAACTTAAAGCTTCAGTTCCACTGCGAACAACAGGGCGACTGGTGTTTGTGGTGGAACAACATGAGCGAGCTGAAGCTGTGATATTTACATCGTATTGATCTGTCTGTCTGATCGGTTTTACCTTGAGGATCCAGGTGATCATGTCTTTATGGACCTCCAGGTGAGGAGCGTTCTGCAGACTCTCCAACAAGGCCAGGACACTTCCTGAAGTACTGGGAGCTTCACCTGGACCTGAACACACACACACACACACACCACAGGAGATATGGTCACAAGCACAAGTAGAAAAGTGTTCATGTGTGTGTGGGTTAATTTGTGTGTGTACTGACGTGTGATCTTGCAGGTGTAGTTGAAGGTGACGTCGTCGTCTCCACTGCTGTTCTCCAGCTGCTGCTGCTCCTCCAGCAGAGCCATGCCCACCAGGTGGAGCACCTGTACGTCCAGCACACAGTCAGCAGCCATCCACACACCAAGCACCAACTACAGTGTCCCCCGAGGGTCATACTTGGGAAGTATGACCCCCCCACCACCTTCCCCTTCCCCACTGGGTCTTACTCACCCTCTGCAGCATGGACTCAGTCCAGCCCCCCCCACTGGGCTCCACGGCCCACTGCAGCACGGCGCCCTCTACAGCCAGCAGCACGTCACACTGCAGCAGGTTCACCAGGCTGCCGAACAGAGGACAGAGAGGGGGAGGGAGAGGGGGGGGCAGGGCTGACACACACACACACACACACAAACCAAATATAAATGACTGTAAATATAAAATCAGCTTCTGATGTGAGGAGTTAGTGACGGCGCTGGAGGCAGTTCATTTATTTAACATCCCAAATCCTGTGTGTGTGTGTGTCTCACTAGTGACAGATGTGACACACACACACACACACACACACACACTCACACACACACCTGTTACTGTAACCTTATACTCAGGTGTATTAATGGCTAACTGTGTTTACCTGTATCCTCTCCGTTCTGTCTCCTCAGCTTCCTCTGAGCCTCCTCAGCCTGAAACACACAAACATCACACAGTTACCATGACAACACACAGATCACCAAAACACAGATCAATAACTTGATTAATATCCTGATCAGTGTGTGTGTGTGTGTGTGTGTGTGTGTGTGTGTACCTTGGACTGGTCGGCCCTGCTGTAGTGATGGAAGTACAGGTTGAAGTATTTGTTCCACTCAGGACGCAGCTCATACAGACCTCGTCCGGTCACACCTGGCTTCCTGTGAACGCAGTACAAGTACACACAGTACTGCTTCAGTACTACAGACTACTGCATCAACACTGCTTCAGTACTACAGACTACTGCAGTCAGTTAAGGTGGACTGGTGGCTGTTTTATTTAAGGTGGAATGTGAAGAACACAGACTGACTTGAATGAAGCGACGCTGTCGATGACTCTCTCCAGACCTGTCTCCTTGTTCCCCTGAGAGAGAGACAGACACCTGTCAGTACAGACTGACGACAGACAGGTAAACAGACAGACAGGTGAGTGTCTCACGTTCTCAGGTAGAGCCTTCACCAGCTCGCTGTGAGCCATGGGTTTGATTGACAGCTGGTGGATGATCTCTCTTCTGACCTCATCAAAGGGCTCCACCTGTCCCACACCTGCCACGTACCGCTCACCTGGAACACACACACACATGACATCATGCTGCAGCTTCCTGTCTCACCTGTCTCACCTGTGTCACCTGACTCCTGTTCTTTTGAGTATAACTGAAGCAGCACCGACAGACTCACCGACCACCATGATGATGAGGTGAAGCATCTCCTCGATCAGAGTGTTGTTCTGCTGGACCACGTCCTGGTAACAGACAACAGACCGTCAGTGGTGTCAGCACTGACCTAGATGACCTCCCTGTATCTCTTCCTGGTGTCTGTTACAGTGTCAGTACTGACCTTGTTGGTCTGTTACAGCATCAGTAGTGTCAGTACTGACCTTGTTGGTCTGTTACAGCATCAGTAGTGTCAGTACTGACCTTGTTGGTCACGCTACAGCGTCAGTAGTATCAGTACTGACCTAGATGACCTCCCTGTATCTCTTCCTGGTGTCTGTTACAGCGTCAGTAGTGTCAGTACTGACCTGGTTGGTCTGTTACGGCGTCAGTGGTGTCAGTACTGACCTTGTTGGTCTGTTACGGCGTCAGTGGTGTCAGTACTGACCTGGTTGGTCTGTCACGGCGTCAGTAGTGTCAGTACTGACCTTGTTGGCCTCTCTGTATCTCTTCCTGATGTCTGTTACAGTGTCAGTACTGACCTTGTTGGTCTGTTACAGCGTCAGTAGTGTCAGTACTGACCTGGTTGGTCTGTCACGGCATCAGTAGTGTCAGTACTGACCTTGTTGGCCTCTCTGTATCTCTTCCTGATGTCTGTTACAGTGTCAGTACTGACCTTGTTGGTCTGTTACAGCGTCAGTAGTGTCAGTACTGACCTGGTTGGTCTGTTACGGCGTCAGTGGTGTCAGTACTGACCTTGTTGGTCTGTTACGGCGTCAGTGGTGTCAGTACTGACCTGGTTGGTCTGTCACGGCGTCAGTAGTGTCAGTACTGACCTTGTTGGCCTCTCTGTATCTCTTCCTGATGTCTGTTACAGTGTCAGTACTGACCTTGTTGGTCTGTTACAGCGTCAGTAGTGTCAGTACTGACCTGGTTGGTCTGTCACGGCATCAGTAGTGTCAGTACTGACCTTGTTGGCCTCTCTGTATCTCTTCCTGATGTCTGTTACAGTGTCAGTACTGACCTTGTTGGTCTGTTACAGTGTCAGTACTGACCTTGTTGGTCTGTCACAGTGTCAGTAGTGTCAGTACTGACCTTGTTGGCCTCTCTGTATCTCTTCCTGATGTCTGTTACAGTGTCAGTAGTGTCAGTACTGACCTTGTTGGTCTGTCACAGTGTCAGTAGTGTCAGTACTGACCTTGTTGGTCTGTTACAGCATCATTAGTGTCAGTACTGACCTGGTTGGTCTGTCACGGCGTCAGTAGTGTCAGTACTGACCTTGTTGGTCTGTCACAGCGTCAGTGGTGTCAGTACTGACCTTGTTGGCCTCTCTGTATCTCTTCCTGATGTCTGCGGAGCTGAAAATGTGGAAGAGTTCGAATCGACTCAGGACGATCATCAGGAAGTGGTTTGGATCCATCATGGACGCCCCCGCCTGCATCACAACACAAACACCGACACCTGAGTCTGTGGCCATGATGTCACAGCACAGGTGGAGCGGGCGGAGGCAGAGTGTGTCTGTACCTGCAGCATGATGATGTCTTTGTCGAACATCTCCACTCTGCACTTGACGTTGTGGTAATAATAGATCTGAAACACAAACAGGGCTGATTGGTATCTGGTATCAGTATTGATCTGCACTGATCCATCAGGTGTGGACTCACCTGATTGATTAGGGAGAAGCCATTCCGCCTCCACATCCCAGCATGCACCTGGGCACAGAGCACCAGGCAGCGGAGGGGGAGTTCAATTAGGAGGGGGGGGCTGAGTTCACCCTGAGGACGCACACACACACACACACACACAATGTTAACATTGATGTATTGATCTGATTGGTGAGTGATCAGGTTTGAAGATGTGAGAGATGATGTCATCACTGACCAGAGGAAGTTGTTCAGGGAAACGAGAGGCGACCTCCGTCCTGCTGAGGAGAACATGGAGACCTGAGGGGGGAGGGGCTTATCAGGTTAAAGTTGTCTGTTTCACACACAACACATCATATGTAGTTTATAGATCTGTGTGTGTGTGTGTGTGTGTGTGTGTTTACCTGCCAGCAGCCTGCAGACCGGCAGGTGTATGGACACTTTGTCCTGAGACACCTGGTACCTGAACGTCTCCACAGAGTGACCGGCCAGGCTCAAGCTGATTGGCTGCTCGCCGTCCGGGAGGCCGCTCTGACAGTGACTGAGCGCGCTCAGACACTTCCTGTAGGCCTCGATTAATACGCGCTCCTGACACACACACACACACACACACAGAAACCGAGGTCTTATCATCTCATCTGTCTATAATGTTACATTGATCAGTTATTGATCGGATCATTTAAAAATCTTTTGTTCTTTTAAAGACCAAGAAAATCTGAAAATATTCTTAAATATTCACATTTTCAGTTGCAAAAGAAAAAAAAGAGCTTTAATATAAACAGGAATAATTGATTATTGATCATCAACATGTTGATAAATTTCCTGTCAAACAATTAATTGATTGATTATTCCTGCTGTAATATTTTCAGCGATCAGATCAGCGTTCTCACCCGTCTCTCTTTGATCAGGATCATTTACTAAGAGTTACAACAATATGATGTTTCTGTGTGTGTGTGTGTGTGTGTGTGTGTGTGTGTTCAGCCTCACATCAGAGGAGCACCACTCCTGGATCATGGAGATGATGTGAGTCAGTTTCATCTGCAGGGTGAACGCTGCCTCCCACTCAGGCTCCATCTCTATGTGCTGCCCCACCTGTCGCACCACCGGGTCCATGCCCTGAGAGACAGGTCCACAGGTCAGAGACACAGACAGGTCAACAGGTCACAGACGGGTCAACAGGTCACAGACAGATTGTACCTGTTGTCCTGGTGAACCTCAGGTGTGTGTCCTCTTACCTGCATACACTTGAGCAGCTCCAGAAAAGCGTCGAGACCTTCTAGAAACTTCACTCTGAGCTGATCGCACCACTCGGCGGGTCGACTGATCAGGACGTACCTGTGCACACACAACTGGGTCAACTGGGAGAACTGGTTTCATTACTACAACTGGTGTCTGACAGATCAATAACTGGTGTGTTCACTGGTATATAGCAGGTGTTTAAGTGGTGTGTAAAATGTAAATAACTGATATCTGTTTCTGTGTGTGTTTAAGTGCTCTCCAGCCATTTCCATCTGCATTTAACTGGTACATAACTGGTGTGTAACTGGTGTGTAACTGGTGTGTAACTGGTGCTCACTTGAGGTCTCCAATGAGGATCTGGACTCGTCCAAACTTGAAGGCCTGCTGGGCCGTGTAGCGGTCAAACTGGAAGCGTCCCTGCAGGTCTCTGTGACGGAGGTGATCCACAAACGTCCTGATGATGGTGGTCATCAGGTTCTCCTCCACCATCAGCATCCGGGCCTGCAGCGCACACACACACACACACACACACACACACACACACACACAGAAGTGTAAACCAATCTCCTTATGAAGAACGAACTACAGACTCGGTGGATTTGCAAATCAAGTAAAAAACAAGGCGACATGTTTATAAAGGACGGAGACAGAGTCAGGTGATCAGATCAGGTGATTGGACAGGAAGTTGCAGGTGTACTGACTGATGTGACAGTGACTGACTCATCTCACCTGCAGCACAGACAGTCAGACTGAACTCACCAGCGACGGGACGGTGAATATTTGCACTGACAGGTCAGTGATGGAGAACTCACGGTCGTGGTCGTCTTTCACGTAGTCGCTCTGCAGTCGTTCATAACTCTACCAGCAGGAAAGAGAGAGAGGCGGAGAGAGAGGCGGAGAGAGAGACAGAGAGAGACAGAGAGAGAGAGAGAGAAAGAGAGAGAGAGGTGTGTGAAGGTGCAGGAGGAGGAGGAGGAGTACTCACCATGGTCGGGACAGTGAAGAGCTGAACTGACAGTGAGGTCACAGACACCACTCGCTCGTGGTCGTCCTCCATAAAATCTGTCTGGAGGCGTCTGTAGTTCTAGAGGGGGGGGATGACATTCACCTCTGGGTCAGAGGTCACTGCTGCCGGGCCGATACATCCCCCCCAAATAACCCCACCCACCTCCTCCCTCCCCCTTCACTCAGTGTGGAATCAAACACTTTGAGCGTCCTGTGATGTATATGACCCCACTGAGCCACAGACCATGACATCACCAACACACACACACACACACAGTGTCCTGATGACCCACAGACTCACTACAGCACCACATCTGGATTAATCCGCCACAGAAAACAGTCCCCAGCCGACGCTTTACACGTCTCCTCCTGTGTGTTTAACAACGACCACAGAGAACAGCTGAGAGCAGCTGCCTGCAGAGGAACCAGCTGAGACTGACTGCTGATTTATGTTGTTGGTAAAGTTCGTTTAAGTTTTGATAATGATAAAATTAGGGCTTTAATGTGTAACGTGTGACATCTAGATGATGTGATGTGAAGTACAGGACGTCAACACTCACGGTGCAGCTCTAAATAAAACCATCCAGTAGTTCACACAGGTAAAAAAACTAAACAGAAGAGCTCGACAGCTTCGCTCACACACACCTGCTCTGTGCTGCTGGGAGGATAAAACACACCGACAGCAGGTAACGAGGTCACCGTGGAAACACAACAACAATAACAACAACAACAACACAACAGCACTGGTCACATGCATCAACACAAACTGAGGTGTAAATCTCTGACGGAGCAGGTCAGGTGTGTTTTTGTGCCTTTGCTTCACGTCGGTGTGAAAATCTACACAAGTGTAAATACGGATCAGCTGATGAAGATCAGGAGGCGTGATCCAACCCTCAACTCAGACAGATCAGAACCAACACGTATGGCCACAGACATGCTAATGAGTCAGCTGATCAGGTGTGTGTGCTGTGTGTGTGTTACCTTGGCGAACTGGATGGCGAAGATCTTCTTGTACTTGAGGTCCATGAGGAGGCTGTTCATCAGCAGCTGGTGGTAGATGTTCCTCGCCCCTGAGGACAGAGACCAGGTGAGTTCCTCCATCTCACCTGTGTCGCCACACCTTCTCTCTGGGAGCGGCTTCAATCACTCAAACAGGTTTTTAAAGAAGGAAATGTTTCATAACGTCGTGTGTCGGTTCAAAAACCTATTGAATGTGATGTGAAATTACATTTAACAAACAGTTTGAACCAGGTGGCTGGAAACATCTCCTGCAGGACACCAGAGATTTGTTACTATGACAACACTAAAACCACAGGTATGAAAACAACAGTGGTGAATGATGGCGTTGGGATCAGTTTCAGAGCTTCACAGGTGGGCGGAGCTTGTGTTCTGCTGTTTCATAATGACATTACTGGGTCAATAACACACCTGGCTGACAGGTAAACGTGTCACATCCAACATGGTGGATGAATGAGTCAAAACACAACATAAACCTGGGATGGAGAGCTGTGTATATATTTACCTGTGTGTGTGTGTGTGTGTGTGTGTGTGTGCTGTTACCTTTCCACATCTTGGAGTCGTTGAGCATCAGCCGGTCGACCAGTGACGAGTTCTCTCCCTCTGGACCTCTCTGCAAACCGACCTGACACAGGATCCTCCTCAGCCCGTCTGAAACACGATGACAACACACATCACACAACAGGCGGCAGCAGGAGCAGTGGTGACACACGGCAGGGACAGAGGCATCATGGGTAATGATGTCCAGACATACCAGAATACTGAAGGATCTGTCCCAACCAACTCAGCGCCTTCAGAGCGAAACACTGATGAGCAACGACAGACGAGTGCATCACCTGCACCCTGAGGGGCTTCGACTGACGGCTGGTGTTCCTCTGAGGGGAGACAGGGGAGAGAGAGGGGGGAGACAGAGGGGGGAGAATGAAGACTTCACCTCTGCACTGTCCAACAGGAGCAGACTGAGGTTGGAGCCAAAAGCTCACAGATGTCATGAGGAGCCTGAGCTCAGATATAAAAATGTCACATGACCTGACAGGTTGGTTGGTCGTCTTGTCAACATGGAGGCAAACACTCACCACAATCACAGATTTGGCCTGTTCGCAGAACTGGAAATCTCCGTACCGAACTGACTTCCTGCCCTGTGCGCGCACACACACACACACACACACACACACACACACACACACAGGTTTGTTCTGGTTGACCAGCATATAACAATTTGTGGTAACAATAACAACAACAACAACAGCATGAGGTACTGACGTCTCTGTCGACCGTCGTGGCGAAGCTGACCGCCTCCCTCTGACTGCAGTTTACAGCTTTCTGCAGCGTGTAGATCACCTGCTCATACGTGTGGACTTCGTCGTTAAACAACATGCAGTAGTAGGTGTCTCCTCTCTCCCTGCACACGCACACACACACACACACAGAGGAAGTATCAGTATACACAGTACATCCACTGGTTTTTGCTTGGACTGAACTACAAACTGGTCTCAGATCAGGTTTATTAAATGATGTTCTTATGACTCTCACACTGTGGTAATGAGTCATTATGTTTGATTATTGCTATATTATAACTACATTACTATGATTGTTTGTTTCTTTAGGTGTCACAACATGCATCATGAAGCAGAGGTGTGTGTGTGTGTGTGTGTGTGTGTGTGTGCGTACGGTGGCTCCAGTCCTGCAGGGAGCTGGTCCTCCTGTTCCCAGGTCAGCATGTCCACAGCGTACTTCAGGATGATGGAGAAGATGCTGTAACTGCGGGCAACAATGTCAGCTGGGAGATGAGCTACAGGGTCCTGAAGGGGACAAACAGTACAGAGTGATTATCACTGCGGAGCGGTGTCGTCGACAGGGTGTAGAGGCAGACAGGTGGTGTCTCACCTCCTCGGTGTCCCTGCTGCTGTCTGTGGGGGTGTGTTTCTGGCAGTAAGGACCCTTCTTCCAGGCCTCAGCATCTCCACAGTCACAGAAACCTCCACCTCCTGACGTGGTCATCTACAACACACACACACAGAGTCAGGGACACACACACACACTCCCTGTTCCTAAGCCCGAACCTTAAAACCAGGTACACATCCTCTCTGTAGTGGCTTTCATCCAAAATTGATGCTCACAAAGACACAATAACACACACACACACACACACACTGTGCTGTGCAGTCTGTGGCTCAGTGTGTGTGTGTGTGTGTGTGTGTGTGTGTGCTGGTAGCGTCACCTGCAGCAGACAGCAGACTCTCAGTATTCCTGCTGTCAGCTGCAGAGTCACAGCCTTGCAGCTCTTTGTACAGCTGACAGACCTTTAACCTTTAACGACAGGGAACACCCACAGGTGATTCACACACAAGGCTCTGTGTGTGTGTGTGTGTGTGTGTGTGTGTGTGTTACCTTTGTTTAGCTTTGAATATTCAAAGCTGGTTTTATGTGACTTTAGTTTTGTCCCACAAACAAAAACACTGGGAGGTGAATCCATCCCTTTCACAGTCTAAGGTCGACCTTTGACCTCTGACAGCTGCAGCACATCATCACTTCCTCCTGACCATGGTCTCTGTCCCAGAGGACTGAACTGGACCTCCAAGTCATGTGATCAATAAACACCATGATCAGTGGGTGGGCGGGGCCTGTGTGTACCTGCCAGCAGGTGTGTATCTGTTCAACAGCTGCAGTGTCACGTTTCTGTTCTCACATCAACCAGCTGGTTCATCTGTGTGTGTGTGTGTGTGTGTGTGTGTGTGTGTGTACTCACCCTGTATCTGTGCTCTTTGTGAACGCTGCCCAGGAAACACTGCATGCACAGAACACATGTTGGATCAGCTGCACACTCCCTAAACACACAAACACACACACTGTTCAAGTATAAACCAAGATCTGTGTGTTTTCCTTTCCTCTGTGTGTGTGTGTGTGTGTGTGTGTGTGTGTGTGTGTGTCACACAGCTGCTGATTCAGCTGGTTGATGAACTTGTGGTGAGGTCACTAAAGTTCATTGAACTCACTGTCACGTTCGTGAAACAGTTTGCGACGTGGAGCATCATCCTGCAGGAAGTGGTCATTAGAAGAAGGCCTGTCACCTGTGCAGGTGTGGCTGTATTACCTGCAGGAGTAGGTGGGCTCCCCCACCCTGAACACGTGCCCACACAGCGGTGACGGCTGATTGTTCTCCTGCAGCTGAGCCAGGCCGGCCGCCGGCTCCTCCCCCAGCAGGAGCCACTCCAGAGGAGCCAGGAGGAGCAGCTGACAGGCCAGCTCCTCCCTCTGCTCCTCCCGCTGCTCCTCTCTCTGCTCCTCCTTGCTGCTGCTGCTGCCGCCATTCGGACCCAAGCAAAGGATTCTGGGTACATACGCAGCCAGGTGACTGTACACCTCCTGCTGCAGGTCGGCTGCTGCCAGCCATCGCTGCCGAAGAGGAGAAGGAGGAGGAGGAAGAGAAGGAGAAGAGACTGGAATTAGACAGATTCTCTAAATAAAAACCGGACAGATGATTAAAGAGTAACGGTTTTATTCTGTGAAGTATTTTAGCTCTACTGTACAACAATACTCCTGCAGTAGTACTGCAGTAATCCTGTGCCCAGGTGCCACAACAGGTTCACATAATCAGCTCTGCAACAGTTTAACCTACTGGACTCACTGACACACTGACCCAGATACCAACGCCGAGCTAACACCAGGCCAGCACTGAGCTAACGCCGTGCTAACCCCAGGCCAGCACTGAGCTAACGCCGAGCTAACACCAGGCCAATGATGGGCCAAGAGGAGGCCAACACTGAGCTAAAAGCAGGCTAACACTGAGCTAAAACTAAGCTAACACTGAGCTAACACTGAGCTAACGAGCAACATAAAAATGAATGTGTGTTAACTTCTGAAGAACTGATCAGAGGATGTTAAAATCCACGTTAGATCATTTAAGATCCATTAAAATCTGAAAACTGTTAAAATAACCAACACATTGTGTTTACATGTTTACTGTCGATGTGTTTGCTAGCATCCCAGTGAACCTGCACAACCTGAGCATTAAGTGTCAGAGCGTTGAGCTTCTGATTAAAAGTCAGTTCTGCTCGGTCCAGTCCTGACAGTGCTTCAGGTCTATGACTCTATAATAATAACAGCTGATTGATTGATCGATCGGTCAATAAGTGTTTTGACAGGTTAAAATCAATGTTGACTGTTTACAAAGGTGAATCTAAGGATCAAAGATGAAGCTTTGGTGCTAATCTGAATAAAGCAAGGTAGGTCTTTATCGCCTGGGAACATGTATAAGTCATGTTCATGCTTGTTATTTACCATAATTATTATGTCAACACTTATTTCATTGTATCAGACAATCACACGTCAACACGTGCCACAGCTCGTTCACCACTTTCCAAACTGCGTTGACAGGTGTGGAGCTGTAAACGACAACATCTGCGCTTCATCCTGATCTATATTGATCATTATCAATTTATTACCAATCAGCCTCCCAGTTATTTAACTGACTACCTGATCATCCACAGCCCCCGGTAACAAAAACCCACTGACGACGTTTTCCCTCTCACGGTTAACGGAACTAACGGATCTACCTGACATCACAGGTGTGTGCAGAGACAGCTGTCACACCTGTGATGTCATGTCTGTCATCAGTCAACCTGTCTCCGGTGTCACTGCGTGTTTCTGAGTAAGAAGAGGACAGATCAGCGGGGGACCGTGGACCCTCTCTCCGGGGCTGGGACCGTGTCTCGGGACACTGCTGGAGCTCCGCTCCGGTGTTGACACACACACACACACACACACACGTTAAACGGTAAATAACCGCTCAGAAGCGGGTTCACGCGGGACAACCGTGTGGACGAGGCTCGGTCAGATCGACAGTCGATGTGTCACCCGTGAGCTCGGGCTGACAGCGGCACAGCAGCTGTTTCTGTCCGGTTTCAATCTGACATCCAGATGTTTTACACATCACTCCCCGGAGCTAACATTAGCATTAGCATTAACATTAGCCGTAGCACTGGCTCGGAGTAGCCTAACGGATTGACCTCTAAATACCGCGTTCAGCAGGTAGCAGAGCTCGGAGTGACGCAGTGACCGGACAGGTGAGGATCAGCGGAGCTCACAGCTCGAGGAGCCGCTTACCGACGCGGTGTCTTTGGCGGAGAAATTGAGGAATTCCGCGCATAAAGCGGACGGTGGATCTCTGTCGGAATCGGCCGCCGCCATCTTTCCTCCCTCTGCTCTGTGGCTGCTGCAAGAAGAACCGGAAATGATCAACAGCTGAGGGGGCGGAGCCGGCGAGCAAAGAGGGCGGAGTCACATGTTTATTTATGTGTAGATTATTTATTTATTTATTTATTTTTAGCTTCAAACAATTTTTAACACAAAACTTTCTCGTCAATACATGTGAGTATTTATTCATGACAACGCGGAATAAAATAAAATTCAGGAGTTACAGGTTATTTATTCAGACTTTTACTCTACACATAAAACATTACAAACATACTGCACACAGTTTTTATGGCCTGGTGCCGGTCCTGGCCCCATTGTCCTGACTGGTCATAGTCCCGGTTCTGGTACAGCCCCAGTTCTGGTGGTCCTGGTCCTGGTCCTGTCCCATTCCTATCACAGCATCTGGACCCTTTCAGGCTCTCACACTCATTCACTTACAGCTGACCTTGTTTAAGTCAGTCAGGGAACAGGGCCCTGGTACCGGTTTGGGTCCCGGTACCGGTTCGGGTCCCGGTGCCGTTACGGGTTCCAGTTCCGGTACCGGCTCGGGTTGCGGTACCGGTTCGGGTCCTGGTACCGGTTCGGGTTCCGGTACCGTTTCGGGTGCCGGTACCGGTTCTGGTTCCGGTACCGGTTCGGATTCTGGTTCCGGTACCGGTTCGGGTTCCGGTTCGGATTCTGGTTCCGGTACCGGCTCGGGTTGCGGTACCGGTTCGGGTCCCGGTTCCGGTTCGGGTTCCGGTACCGTTTCGGGTGCCGGTACCGGTTCTGGTTCCGGTACCGGTTCGGGTTCCGGTTCGGATTCTGGTTCCGGTACCGGTTCGGGTCCTGGTACCGGTTCGGGTTCCGGTACCGGTTCGGGTCCCGGTACCGGTTCTGGTTCCGGTACCGGTTCGGGTTCGGGTTCCGGTTCGGATTCTGGTTCCGGTACCGATTCGAGTCCCGGTACCGGTTCCGGTTCGGATTCTGTTTCGGGTTCCGTTACCGGTTCGGGTCCCGGTACCGGTTCGGGTTCCGGTACTGATTCGAGTTCCGTTACCGATTCGGGTTCCGGTGTGCCTGGTCCTGGTCCTGGTCCTGGTCCTGGTCCTGTCCCATTCCTACAAAATACAGCGCTTGATCTACTTAAAAAAAGTCAGGCAACTTTTTGCATCATTTCATCCCGTTGATCAAAGAAGAGCCTCGTGGAGCTAGAAAAACATAACAAAACACCAAAATCAAGAGGGCTGGGTTCATATGCATAGAAATTTGAAATATAACACACACACACACACACACACACACACACACACACACACACACCTGCTTACTTTAAATTCCCATGTTGTCAAACTTCAGACGGACAGTTTGAACTACTTTGGTCTGGCATGAAGTACCCACAATGCACCACACGGGGCGCAGCTGGAGCAGAGTAAATACAACGTGCTAATAGTTTGTTGTGTGGATCTGCATAAGATTTTTTTTTTGAACCACTTACATACAGCGTGTTAAGAAAAAGAATTAAAGTGACTCGTGTGTTGAACAAACGTAGACTAATTCACAGCTTGATATATTCAATTTAACGACAAACTTTGTTTTTTATTGTTATTATCACAGACTTCATTACGTTACAATTACATACCATCAGATTTACTGTCAGTCAGGGTTCAGGGCCTGAGAGGCAGGAGGGAATTGGGTCCTTGTGTCCCCGGCCTGGTCCGTCACATTGATGGCTGAGTCCAGTCTGGTCTCTTACAGACCATAGACTGTATATGATTCAGGCTCATTCACGTGAAGTGTGAGTGTCCCACTGTCACATCATCAATTCACTTTGTGCCCTGGTCAGGGGTGGAGCTTTAGGGGGGGCAGGTGTCCCCCGGCCCAGGATCCAGAGGGCCCCAGAGTTTTTTTTTCCTTTAACGATCTGACGATTGTTCAGGGTCAGCTCGAGTCAGTCCTGTTCTGAACCAGCTGCTGGACCAGAGTCCGCAGCTCCATCAGCTCCGCTCTGATGGCCTGCAGCTCCTGGTCCTGCTGGTCTTTCTTTTGATTCTGGAGGTCCTGGTCCATCTGGACCCTGCGAGAGACAAGACTTAGTGTTAGACCAGCAGCACAGTGACACAGAGGCAAAAACAGTTTCTCTGGTTCCAGCTAATGTCTGATCTGGATCGATCAGGTCTGATCAGGTCTGATCTGTTCTCACCCTGGACCTGCAGCTGCCTCCACGTCTCTCTTCAGAACCAGGAACTGGTCCAGAGTCTCCTGCAGGACACACAGACACACACATCCTCTTCACTTTCTGATCTGTGAATCAACCCTTTTGGAATTCTTGTTTCTTCACACGCACTTTGATCTGCGCCGTGATTCGTCCCATCTCATCATGGTAACCGGGATCCGTGGCGATGTCATCATCGTGGGTGTCGGCTAGTGGCGCACACTGGTTGTGGATGTATTGGTTGTCATAGAAACGACCGAGGAGGGGTATGGAGTCCTCCACCTGCAGGATAACGGCGGCCTGCTGCATCACAGCGATGGCCTGCGAGTTATCATGAACCCTGACATACACACACAAACACACACACACACACCAGCTCTAATATACCAGGTGGACCACGGACAGGTGTGAGACCAGGTGTGAACAGTGCAGGTGTGACCTCTGACCTCTGGAATGTGTCGGACAGCAGGGCGATCAGCAGGTTGACACACAGGATGGAGGAAGCAGCCAGGAAGGTCCCACACAGCAGAGGAGCCATGACATCATCCACCGTCACCATGGCAGCGTACTCGTACTCATCCACCAGAGTGATCCGGTACAGACTGTAGAGCAGGCCGGAGACAGACTGCATGCTGGGAACTGTGGTCGAGCCTGGGACCGAAGGTAATAAAACTTAAACTCCTCATTATTGTAACAAATAACTGCACGCACACACACGCGCACACGCACGCACACACACACACACACACACACACACACACACACACACACACACACACACACCTCCAAATATAATCCAGAAGCTGCAGGCGTAGGGAATATAGATCTCAGCGTACAGGAAGAGGAAACGCAACAAATCCCCAAGGATGCTCCCCAGCATGACGATGAACGGACCCATCAACCTGCACACACACACACACACACACACACACACACACACACACACATAGATCAGAGAAAAGGTTAAAGGTCACATCTCAGTTTTGCGGATGGAGACTGAAACTGACTCAGAGTGAAACCTCTTTGTAGCACAAATACAAATATCTTTGTCTGGACACCTGATGGCCCTGAGCTCCTCTGTTGTCATGGTAACAATGAGGCGATGTAACAGGACCACTGACGTGTCCATTGCTGTCCCACAGACAACACATTACCATGGTAACCAGGCCAGCTGATCGAAGGGTAGAGGAGGAACTCTGATAACGTTACCGCAGTAAAAGTCTTAATACCAGTGTGCATGTGTGTGTGTGTGTGTGTGTGCACGTGTGTGTGTCACCTGAATGCTCTGACGTGTTTCATGAGCCGCAGCCACAGGAAGACGACGGTGACGGAGAAAAGACGCAGACTGGTGGTGTGGAGATGGACGGACGGGCGGAAAACGTCGGCCAGGTGGACGCCGAAGGACGCCGCCAGCAGAGAGTACACCAGCCAATCAAAGACATTCCTGACCACACACACACACACATGGTGAGAGTCACACATCACACAACAGTTAATGAACATGTATGTGTGTGTGTGTGTGTGTGTGTGTGTTTGCCTTAATACCACAGGTCATGACTGTAGCTTCCTCTCGTCCTATGAATCCTCTTTTTCTGATGCATCAAGAAAAGTCTCTCCTGCAACACATCACATTCATCGTCGTGACAACACAGGTAGTGACCCTGCTGTGTAGTGTGTGCTGCCCCCTCCTGGTCGCTTTTGCAACACATGGTTCATAATTCACCTGAAAACTTGTTAAGTTTACATTTAATGTTCTCAGTCTAGAAGAGAACACGTATCCTCTGTCTGCTCTGAGAACTTCTCCTAGTCCCCACACATCTGGAGATACAGATGTTTAACTGTGATGATCCCACAGGTGTGGTGATGTTGTGTTTTCTCACCTGAGGCCACATCGGATGTGAGCAGCGCAGGTCGTCATGGAGACGCTGCTCCTGCCACTCCTGCCAGAGGCGGAGCTTCCTCCTTGAACGCAGGATGTCCAGCACCTCCCTCAGCACCTCCTCCAGGGTCAGCAGGAGCGCCAGGACCACGAGGAGGATACGCCACCAGTCCTGAGAGGGACAGAGACAGAGGCAGGTGAAAGAGACAGAGGCAGGTGGGAGGGGCAGACAGGTGAGAGCGAGAGACAGAGGGGCAGACGGGTCACCTCGGGGAGGACGTAGCGAACAGGTGAGTCTCGGTGGATGGACACAGAAATGGCGACGGTTGTCCAGGCGATGTTGAACAGGAAGTTGAGAATGAGGAGAAGCCAGGCACCCATCCTGACAGGCAGACAGAGACAGACAGGTAGGAGACAGACAGGTAGATACAGACAGACAGGCAGTGATTGTTCACCTGATAAATCCGACCAATCAGAGAGGGGTTACCTGCCATACAGTTTCCATTTGACCTGGATCAGTTTGAGGAAGACTGGGCTCATGATCAGGTCCAGTTTTCCATCCTGAACCACCACCTGCAGCTGTTGGACACAGGAAGAGCAGGTGAGCGCTCAGGTGTGCACTTCACTGTGAAACACTGTAAAAGGCACACGGCAGGTGAAGACTCACAGGAGACATCGGCTCACTGACCACGGCCTCTACAGGACGACAGACACAGACAGTTACTGACAGCACCACAGCAGAGTCTGTACTGTTGTCATGGAGACAGCAGGTGTTACCTTGCAGGTGCTTCTCAGGTGAGGGTGGTTCTGGCTCCAGCAGGTTCAGGTAGTAGTACTGCTGTCTGGTCATTCTGTCAGTGACATGGAACTGAGCGAGCGCCAGCTGAGCCTGAACGCAACACGAAACACATTTGATTTAAAACGCATCGCAGCCAACCAACCAATCACAGCCCTGGTGTCTGTCAGTAGGCAGGACATTGTTACCACTGGACTCATCCGACCAATCAGAGCAGTTATACAGAGCTGTCCATCAGAGTCCTTCAACCCTGCCTCTGCTCCCAGCTCCAGCAGAAGCTGAGCCGCCTCCCTGCGCTCTGAAAACACACCGACAGCCGTGTCAGTGGCGATGTCAGTGATGATGTCAGTCTCGTTAATGGTGGTGTCAGTAGTGATGTCAGTGATGATGTCAGTAGTACCCAGGTTGGCGGCGAGCTGCAGTGGCGTCCTCTGCTTGTAGTCGGTGCAGCTGATGGAGGCTCCGCCCTGCAGCAGCAGTCTGATCGAACCCACAGCGTCGTTCTTGGCAGCGTAGTGAAGAGGAGTCTGCTGGTCCAGGAGTGTCCGGGCCTCCGGGTCAGCTGAGGACAACACACACACACACACACACACACACACACAGGATCATGTACTACTAATGTATGTAACAACTACATCTCCCATGAGTCTTTGTCACAGGTGAACTGCCAGAACAACTGTCTGATTGTTCCTTTAAATCCATCTTGAATTCGTCCACAGACCTTTCTGGTCCAGCAGGAACTGGACCATGTCCTGGTAGTCCAGAGCAGAGGCCACATGCAGCGCTGTCACTCCAAACTGGTCTGGCTGGTGGAGGTCTGAACCCCGGTCCAGGAAGAACCGCATCACATCCACGCTCCACGCCCTGGAGATCTGATCACACACACACAGACACACACAATTTTATACCTGAGGAACCTCAGAACCTGCTGGGGACTAAGAGAGCACAAGCAGAACGGCTCTATGTGGTCTACTGTCACACGCACCTCGTGCAGGACGGTTTGTCCATATCTGTCTGAGCAGTTTGGATCGGCTCCACCTGAGATCACATGATCCAGAAACCTGAGGTCCACCTGCGCACACATACGCACGCACACACACACATCATTGTCAGGTCTCCTTCACAGAGCTTTAGCCATCACTGTGTCGACAGGACCGGAGGTTGTGGTGGTCCTCTGAGCAGACTGGATGCTCCAGTGACTCAGTATCAGGAAAGTGGTGAGACCAGGCTGTGGATAGCTGTTAGCATGCTAACTTCAGTAGAAGAAAAGAGGGTTGTGTCCACCTCTGGAGACAGCTCCGCCTAGACTGCTAAGTGAACACCTGTTAATGCTAACGTTAGCTACATAGCTATGTCTTTGTTTCCTGCTCAGTGTTACCTGGTCTGTGTCCTGGTTGGTAGCTGCCAGGTGTCTGAAGTGATCCAGCACTTTCCTGTTCAGGTGCTGGTTTCTATTCGTTGCGTCAACTTCATCTATCTGCTCTGCACCACCTTCATCGTCATGGTCATCCTCAGCCAGGCCTCTGTACCTGGTCTCCATCTGAACTCCTGAATCAGTCACATCATAAAGAAATTCAAACAACCCAGATCTGTTGAGGAGACTGATAAAAACAAACAAACACCTGGACTCACCTGTCAATTTTCTTCTTCTCTGCCTCCAGCGGCCGCAAGAGTATGACGCCCACCGAGCTGCAGCCTTCACTGCTGCTACCACTGACGGCCTGGACCCCCGAGGACTCCCCAGGCCCTGAGGACTCCCTGGATCCCGAGGATCCCCATCGCCCTGAGGACTCCCTGGATCCCGGGGGCTCCACAAGCCTTGAGGGCTCCCCAGGTCCTGAAGATGAACAGAGATAAACTGAGACCTGAGGTCACCTGTTGACCAGTAAAACCAGTATGAGAGTCAACTGGTTTCCAGGTCACATGACGAGCTGTTTGCGTGATTTTATTGGGTCTCAGAAGTGAAAGTAACTAAACGGTATTTGTTTTAATCTCCTGGGTGAAGCAGACGGGTGGGGTTTACTGTGACCACCCCAAAGCTTCGTAATCTTTACTGTTTAAAAAAAGATTTTCAGGAGTTCAAGAGTTAAGCTCCACCCGGCTGAGATGACCATACCAAAACAAACATCAACAAAATGTGAACCCAGCTCCGGTTCTGTCAACAGACTCACCTGAGTTGTGTTGGTACATTGGGTCACCTCCAGCTCCAGTCCAGGGTTGTCCCGGCCGGTCAGACCTGCCTGAGTCCTCTTCTTCATCCTGGATATGTCCCCCAGGTCAGAGCTCCAGACCACCAGGAACCCGTAGGACTTTCTAAAACCTGCTGGACCTGTCAGAACACATTGATCCTGAACGAAGGACTAAAACCTTGGGACTGTCCCTGATCTGGATCTGACTCTTCACTTAGTGGTTTTCAGTTCCAGCTGTAGAAAACAAACCCATAAAGTCAAGTGGTGGCAACATTTATAATCTTTATCATTGTTTATGGTTCATCTTATCAGTAGGTGGAAGGGTCCAGGTCCAGGTCCAGGTCCTGGTCTCAGCTATACATGTATAATATACAATGACAATAAAAGCAGTTCTGAATAGAGCAGCGACATGAGGCGACGCCTACCAGAGGTCAAACACAAACACCTCCTGATGTTACAGATGTGTTGAAAACATTCACTAAGACTCTGATGTTGTTCAAACTAAGTAATGAACAGTGAAAAGGAACGACGTCTGTCAGTCACAGGTCAGTGAACTGAAATCATAAAACAGTTTATTTCAGTTTTACTTCTGATCCACACGTCACTTTTCATGTTGTTTCCCACAGAAGCTGCTGAACTCACTGTCAGAGAGACAAACATGAACAACCCCTGATGATCTGTTTTCTTTTATAAATTAAATATATGTTTTGTACATTTTAGCCTTCAACACACACACACACACACACACACACACACGTGACTGATGGACAGCAGGCAGGGAAACAGGAAGTGGACGTCAGGACGCTGTGGTTTGGATTTCTGATGAAAACCTAAATTCACATTTAGCTGCACGAGAGTTTGTGATGTGAAGTGATGACGGGAGACAGAAGAGCTGATCTGAAGTCAGTTCATTCACATGGATCCTCCAGGTCCAGATCTGAGCCAGGCAGTGATGGGGTGGGGTGGGCGAGTCACTGACCCCACCAGGTGTGTGTTCATCCAAACCAGTGGTTTCCCATACACTCCCTGTTCCAGGGGACTCCACAGAGCCAGCACCACTCGGCTCTGCACATGGTACACTGCATGTGCATGCAGCCACCTGCAGGGGGAGACAACAACACCGTCACTCACAGTGTTTCGCTGTAAGACTGACTTTAACCAGTTCCTCTAAAAACAGAACCAGTTCCAAACCAGTTCATTTGATGGAGTGATTTACCGTTTCTCTCCACAGGAACTGAACACTGAGGGCAGCGTTTAGTCGACTCCTGGATCAGGAGCCGAGATGCCTGATCCCACCTCCCTCTGAGAGACGCCTCCTCCCCCACAACAAAACCCTGGTGAGGAGACAGAGAGGAGTGGAGACATGTTTTGTCCTGCAGTGTGCTGATCTGTCCAGCAGGGGGCAGCAGAGACTCATGATCATCTCTTCATCAAATGAGTATCTGTGTGTTTGACTGTTTCCTGTCATTTGTATCAATAAAGTTTTTATACAAAACTCTGACCACCGAGTCTCGAGTCTCTCTGTGTGCGCTGTGATTGGTTGGCTCTACCTGTGAGGCTTCGCTCGTGGGTGGGGTCGGCTGCGTCTGACACGCCCCCTCATGGTACCCTTCCCTGCAGTCTCTGCAGAAGACGAAGCCGCAGCCCGCCTGTCTGTCACACTCCACCCTCCTGCTGTCATCAGGGGGGAGAAGCCCCGCCCCACAGCCAGGTGACGGACACATCAATCCTCCAATTGTCAGCAGACACTCCTCTGCCCCATACTGCAGGTACCGGCCATACTGAGGGAGAGAGAGCACAGGTGTGTCAGGGTGGATTCTGGGTAAAATGTGTGTAAAATAAGACAGAAACACTCACCTGTTCTTCGCCAAGGACCCAGAAATGATGCGGCTCCTTAATCAGAGAGTCTGCACAGCCGACTGCACACACACACACGCACACACACACACACACACACACATTATTTCACTTCTCATTAACAGCTGATTAATGGAAACAGGAAGTGGGTTCTGTCTCACCGGCGCAGGGCAGCGAGTATCCGTCGGTGGCGTTGTGAACAAACTGACGTTCGTTGAGTCGGGTCTGACAGAACCGATGGAAACAGTCCAGACAGATCACATGACGCTCTGAGCACTGGAAGACCAGGACCACGTCCCTGAGACCAGGAAGAAGGACAGGAAGTTATGACACCTGGGTGTGTGTGTGTGTGTCTTACATGTGTGTGTGTGTGTGTGTTACATGACGTCGGTGCAAGCGATGCAGGGCACGTCTCTGGTGTTGGTCATGATGAGGTCCAGAGCCACAGAGAAGTCGTCGTCTGAGGTGGGATGGGACGCACACTTCATGAAGAACTCCTACACACACACACACACACTTTAGTGATTATTTGATTATTAAAAGAGTCAGAAACTGATCAGCTGATCCATTTAAACCCTTACTGCTTCGTTGCCCTGACAACCATCTGATTGACATACGCCATGGATACGACCTGGGAGGAGGACATCATCCCAACAGGACGGACCCTGAGACACAGAGACAGTTTTTACCTTCATCATCATCATCGTCATCATCATCATCATCATCATCACTACTACAAACAAAACCTTGGTACGATGCTGTGATGACATGGACTAGAACTATTTACTATGACATCATTTGTTTTCCTTACATCCCAGCTGTAAACAACAAATACACCCCTCTGATGACATCACTGGTCATGTGACTGAGACCTGTTGCTTCCTGTCACCTTAACTGTTTCAAAATAAAACTAAACACTGAGATTGGGGACGCTGCAAAATCCATCTACAGGGACACAGCGCCCCCTGTGGCCACACATAGTAAATACAGGCAGTAAAACCAATACTGCGTTGTAGTAGTAGTAGTAGTAGTAGTAGTAGTAGTACTCTCTCACCCTGCTGAGAGTCAGTGTCGTCTGTCTGCAGCTCCTGCAGCGGACTCGTAGTTTCCCTGGTTGGATGGAGCTGCAGCTTTTACAGTACACAAAGAAGGTACTGCAGGTACGCGCACCTGTACACACAGGTACACACAGTGAGTGCTAGTACTGATATACTACAGTAGTAGAAATACTGCAGGAGTACTGACACCAACCTCTCACACCTGCAGCCTGCTCCTCCTCTGCTCCTCTGTCACCTCCTCCCTCCCTCTCCCCTCCCTCCAAGATGACAGCCAGGCCTGTGGAGGTGGAGGGGAGGCGGGAGGAGCTGAGGTCCAGCCGGGTCAGGGAGTCCCGCTCTTCCTCACCCCCCCGAGACAGACGCTCCTGCAGGAGGAGCAGCCGGGAGGCGGAGGACCCTGAGGGAGGGAGGACGACATGGACGGTGCTCTGCTCCGGGAGGTCACAAGCCTGAGGAGGAGATGGGAGGAGGAGGAGGAGAGAGGGATTGAGATCCTCCATCCTGAACTCTTCCTCCCTGTGCTCTCCTTGTTGCACTCTGACCTGCCCTGACCTTTGACCTCTGACCTCACCTGTAGTGTGGCGGTGCTCTGCAGCTCCCTCCCAGCGAACAGCACCCTCAGCTCCTCTGGTCGGACTCCCTGCTGACTCCCTACCACCTCCTTCAGCCTGGCCACACTCTCCTCCTCCTGCAACTCCACGGCCACACCTGGGCCCAGGTTGTACCGCACATACACTGAGGGAGGGGACACACAGGTCAGGTGACTAACGGTGACCACCTGAGTCATATTGAACTCCAGACAGACATGACACGTGAACAGCAGTACTGCAAAGTAACAAAGTACTTTTTATGGCTAGGTACTCTACTCAGTACTTTTACTGCTTATAGTGTACCTACACGCAGCTCAGAGTACTTGTACTTTTATGGCACGGTATGTGATGAAGGTGAGAGGGTGTGTCGCACTAACAGAGCGTCAGTAGAAGCTCAGTAGAAGCTCAGTAGAACTCACCGATCATCCGTCACTTCGTCCTTCAGTCTCCGTGTGTGTTTACAGTCGGCGAACCGCGGTGCACCCTGGGTACTGTAGTCGCGGCGCTCGCTCGCCACAGTCACCAACCGCTGCAGAACTACGGCGCGGGCGCGCAGCAATGACGTCACGGAGCGGTACCGGAAGTTGAGATATTCATGAATTTTAATAAACTTGTTTTTTCCCCCTTCTTCTTCTTTGTGTGAGTGTGTGTGTGTGTATGTGTGTGTGTGTGTTTATTTTTTTTCTCACCGAGCCGTAGCGAGAAGAACCGGAACATTCTCGGGTCCATTCGGACATTTTAAAGCCCGGTTCGTGTTCGTGTCCAGATGACGGAGAGTCCGGACAGCAGCGTCCTGCAGCAGCGGGCACACAGCGGGACCGGGACCGGCACCGGGACCGGCCCGGCGGTGAGAGGAACCGGGGTTCTAATGCTGCGAGTATCTGCATATGAACCGTATTAATAATAATCAATGTTCATCTGCAGCCTGAAGGTTTATTATCACTGTTCATCATCAGCATGTGAGGAGTGTTTACCTGCACCATAACAACATGAATGATGATGATGATGATGATGATGATGACGATAATGACGATGATGATGATGAGTCTGTCGTGTCTATTACATGGATCATCAGAGGTGGAGGGACTACTCTGGGAATTGTACTGCAGAAAAGCACAAATACAAAAGTAAAAATACTCAATTACAGATACTGCATTCAAAACGTGAGTACAATCAGGAAAATGTACTTCGAGTATTAGTTACAGGTAGTAGCACACAAAGTGTTTAGCTGGTTTCTATTATAAGATGAAATCTGTGGTTTTCAATCTGTGGACACTTCGGTTCATGTTGGTGCAGTGTGGCTCTGTGACCTGAGGGGGGCGCTGCAGCCCGCACAGCGGCATCAATGAAAAACACTGAGCTTAGCTAAATCTGAATGTCTGAAGACTGAAGGTTTGAATTCTCCAGGCGATTGAACGAATGAAGCAGGTGGGGGAAAACAGTTACACCTGGGTCCAAGAGTCAGGTGATGTCACCTGTTTTCATTGTAGCTGTTGTAATTTCAGTCATTTGTTGCTGACATCATTAGAGGATAAGTTACAGCCAATCAGAGGAGCTGCTCGTGTCTTGACAGATGGAGTGGGCGGTGCTAATAGATGCACCTTTCCTCTTGCTGTCTTTGAGTGAGATGATGGTGTCAGGTGAGTTTACAGGTGTGTACAGGTGAGGAGAGTTTACAGGTGTGCGTATGTACAGCTGAGTATGCTGGTGTGAACTTTTGTGTGTGCAGGTGAGTTTACAGGTGGGCTCACGTGCTTACAGGTGACTTTACTGATGTGTACAGATGTTCACAGGTGAGGTTACGTGTGGATACATGTATTTACACGTGTGTGTTCAAGCAGGTGTTACAGGTGTTTACAGGTTGTTTTACATCAGGTATATTTCTGTACTTTATGAAGAGTTTTCTATCAACAGCTGTTCAGTAAGAGACAGCTCCTCCCTCTGTGCCACAGGTGGTGAAGGTGGAGTCAGGTGTGACAGGTGTGTCGCCTCTGACGCCATCACAGATCGCAGAGCTTCACTTCCTGCGATCGAGGGTCCGAGAGCTGGAGAGAGAGAAAGCAGAGCTGTCGGCTGAGAACCAGAGACTGAGGAACATGTTGGTCCACGGTGAGTCACGTGGTCCGTCTGTTCACAGGTGACCAATCAGAGGCCACGCTTCAGGGGTCAGAGGTCATGTTTTTCTTTTATGTTCCTGTCTGTCTGCCCCGGTTTAAATTCATCACCTTAATTCTGAATATATTTCCCAGAAATCCCTGGGCTCCTGTCCACCATGTGGCAGACGCTGGGCCAGGTCAACGGTCACAACTCCGTCTCCACGGCAACAGGTGGGAGTGATAGTTATGCCCCTTATCACCACCACACAGCGACCAATCAGGAGGGAGACTTCAGCCCTCAGGTGCAGGTGCAGCAGCTCCAGGACGAACTGAACAGGGAGCTGTCGGAGTCATGGGGCCCGATCGGCACCGAGGACGACGAGGGGCCGGGAGGGGCCGACCTGGTCTTTGGGAGCCACATGGGGGAGGTGGCTCCGCTCTGCAGCCAGACCGACATGGAGGAGCTGAGGAGGAGCTGCTCTGAGAGCCAGTGCACCGCTGGAGACGCAACCGGACAGGTGAGGAGCTCTGATCCAGATCACATGGGACCTGATCCAGGTTACACTGGATCTGTTCAGGATTACAATGAATCTGACCCTTAGACTGGACCTCATCCTGTTTACACCGAACCTGATCCAGAATACACTGGACTTCACCTCATCTGATCTGGATTACAGTGAATCTACAGTTTTCATTATATGTGACACTCTGGATCTGATCCAGATTACAATGAATGTGATTACTGAGTCTGACTGACCTGACCCATCTGTTCTGGATAACACTGGGATTGATCTGGATTACTTTGAATCTCATCCAGATTACAGTGAATCCGATCCTATTTTCAGTCAGTGTGATCTGGATTACTGTGGATTTAATCCAGATCTGAAATGTTTACACTAGACTTAATTTCCAGTTTAAATCCAGTTTAAATCCTAGATCTGATCTGGATTGCACTGGGTCTGATCTGGTTTCTATGTGGTTTAACTGGTCTAATCTGTCCAGGTGAGCTCTTATTAATCTATCATTTACCTGTCCTGTCCAGGTGAGCCAGGTGGAGGTGTACCCGGGCTCTGGCGTGCTTTGTGACGTGCGGTCATGGCAGGCGGCCAATCAGGCACAGTCTCCCACAGCGATGGCTCGGATGCTGCTGCTGGGCGTGTTTGATATGAACACGCTGATGAACAGTAACCTGAGAGGTGGGCGGAGCCGCCGGCCTGCCTTCCACCCACAACGGAGCGCACTTGACCCACACCGGATCAACGCCATCTTCAGTAGGTTCAGACACTGACACACTCTTCCTTTAACCTGCCATCTCTCTCTCACACACACCCACACTCTCCTTCTCTTCCTCAGACGCCATCTTGGCTCGGTTTCCTCTCGCCAAGAAGGGAGTCATCGGCTCCGGCATCAACTCCAAACTCTCCGAGATCCGTTTCCGCTCCCGCAAAGCCAATCGGGATCCCCGGTTCCTTTGATAGACAGCTCAACAGCCCTGCCTACCTCACAGTTTAACATTATGGATTGTCCATTGAGAACGCAGCAGTGCGGAGCTGCTGGACCAATGAGAACACAGCAGTCTGGAGTGGCTCGACCAATGAGCAGCCAGCAGACAGACTGACATTTTATTTTGAAACTTTGTTCAGGTGCAGGTTCCTGCTGGACTCTACTGTTTCCAACATGGAGCAGGACATGTTGTGACGTTTGTGTTGATGTTGTCATGTTTATATTTGTTGGTTTGTGTTGTGTGTGTTTTTCTGTAAATGACATCAGTGGAGACGAATAAAGTCTGATGAAGACATGAAGGTCCACGTCTCCTCCTCTCTGCTTCACATCCTCCTCCAACAGTGACATCACTCTGAGCCTCATTCCTCTTAATAAATGAGCTGTTCATTTCTGTGTGTGTGTGTGTGAGAGTGAGTGTGTGTGTGTGTTGGAATGTAAAGAGTGTAACCGTCCATTCAGAACCTCCATTTGAATATGAATCAGCTGTCGCCGGGCGGAAAACACCCGGCACAAAAGACCTTCCTCACTTTGACACTCTGCTTCACCTCCTCTCTCTCTTTCTCTCCCCCCTCTCTCTCTTTCCTCCCTCTCTGTAGCACCCCCCTCCCCCCTTTCCTCCCCCCTCCTCCCGGCCTGGACTTCCTGAAACAAGGCGTCCTCCTTAATGAAGACAATCTGCTATTCTTTCCTGTTGAAAGAAGCTCTGAGGACTCGCTGAGACTGCCAAGGACAGAGACAAAGACACCAGGCGGTGGGTGATGGAGGGGGAGGAGGGTGGGGGAGGGGGGAGAAGGGGAGGAGGGAGGGAGGGGTCTGACCTTTCTTTCATACAACATGGAGGTCTGGACTGAACCCAAACATCCCAGAGCAGATCCAGAAACTCCTCAAAGACTCGACTCAACTGTGGGAGAAAGTTAGAAAAAAAGAGGAGAAGAAGAAGAAGAATGGGGAGCGGAGAGGGGGAGAGGGGGAGAGGGGGAGGAAAGTAAAAGAAAAGGGAAAATAAAAGGAGGTGAGGACGGAAAAGAGGAGATAGGAAAGGAAAATGTGGGAAAGAAGGAGGTGTAATAAGGAAGCAGAATCATTTTAATGACACACGGCATTGTGGGTAATCTGACAGTGTCAGTGACATCACAGACAGATGCCAACATCACATCAGAGATGAGAGAGATGGAAAGATCAAGGAGGGTAAAAAAGAGACAGGAAAGACAAAAGTAGACAGGGAAAGAAAGGAGGAAAATGAAAGAGGAAGGAAGCTGAGACTGCAGAGGTCAAAGGTCACCTCCATGAAGAGACTGAGCAGGTTAATGGTGTTGAAGGTCAATCTGAGGATGACAGGAACTGGTCTGAGGTCTGAGAGGCTGGAAGAGAAGAGAAGAGAAGAGAAGATAAACTGATTCAGTGTCAGCTGTTGTCTCTCCTCCATGAACCTTTAGCTCATTAGGCTGATCTGAGGTCAGAGCTTGAGGCTGCACTGGTCACATGACAGCGCTGTGATTTAGAGGGAACTGCTCCTTTAATTAAAGGCTTCTTCTTCTTCTTCTTCTTCTTCTTCTTCTTCTTCTTCTTGATCTTCTTCTTCTTCTGTTGTTGCTGCCCGGGGTTGATTTGTGGAGTCTGGATCAGACCAGATCTAAAACCTGAACCCAGACCAGCCGGGACCTTTTCCCAGGACCTCCCCCATTTATCACACAGAGGACCGGAGGAGGGAGTACTCTGAGTGGAACTACAGTACTACAGTACTCTGAAGTACTAGTACTCTCTGAAGGTTTGTAGGACTTATGGTTTGGGATAGAGTCAGTTTTCAGGAAGTTGTGTGTGTGTGTGTGTGTGTGTGTGTGTGTGTGTGTGTGTGTGTGTGTGTGTGTGTGTGTGTGTCATGGTTCATCTGTGACACACACAACATTTGTTCTTCGGAAGAAATGTCTCCGTTTGTTCTTTTGTCTGAAAACAAAGATCCAACACACACGCAAAGTCAGCTGATCTGAATGCGACAACACACACACACACACACACACACACACATTGTTCATTCACCAGTTGTCTGTTTTTGTTTATGACTTAGGTTTGGATTTGTTAATCATCTAACAGGAACCTGCTCAGGTGTTACTGATGTTACAGATGTTACAGGTGTTACAGGTGTTACACTGACCCTGAGAGTAGTAGCAGAATGGTTACTCCGACGTTTGACCTTTGACCCTTGACCCTGTCCCTACAAACAATCACTGTAAAGAAAGAAAAACAAACCCATGGTTTCGCTGTCCTTGGTGACCTCTGACCTCTGACCTCTGGCTGTCTGCAGTTTGTCAGAGGACATGTTAATGTGACCTTTCACAGTCTGAAGGTCACATGACTGAACAGTGATGTTGTTTGTTCTCACCAATCAGAGCACACAGTGGGCGGAGACATCGACAGATAACAGTCGTTCCAGAGATGTCTGAAATTTCACGGGCAGACCCACACTGGACTGACAGTACTCTGCAGTACTCTGAAGTATCCTGAACTACTCTGAAATACTCTGTGGTACTGTGTACCTCTCTGAAGTACCCTGCAGCACTCTGCAATACTCTGTAGTACTCTGTAATATCCTGAAACACTGTGTAGTACTCAGTTGTGACCTACAGTACTCTGCAGTGCTCTGTCGTAGGTTTAGTAGTAGTTATGGTAACGAGGGTTAGGGTTAGTCTTCAGCTCTGCTGTGATCACGTGACCATCATGTGACCACAGGTGTGTGGAGTCAGTGTGATGTCACTTCCTGTTTAAGAGAGGCACTGTCTGAATCACCTGCTCGGACTCATTCATTCACTGAGACTACAGGTGGTGACTGATTTTCCCTGAGTCAGTGAGGTGACAGGTGCACATCTGCCCTGAGTCTTGACTGCAGGTACAAACCTCCTCCAATCAGAGAGCAGCAGCCTGACAGACAAGGCTCAGGGCGAAGTGTCTAAAACATTCCTAGAGTCTGATGTGTTTCTGCTCTGAGAGACGAGTCTGCAGCCAAACTGACATCACACACAAGAAGAAGAAGAAGAAGAAGAAGAAGAAGAGAGAAGAAGAAGAAGAAGAAGAAGAAGAAGAAGAAGTTGTTGTTGTTTTATTCTTCCTCTCCTCCCCCCTCTTCTCCCCCTCTCTCTTTCCTCTCCCTTTCCTCTCCTTTCATGCCTTTTCTTCTCCTCTCTGGCTCCCAGGCGTCAGGGAGAGGGGGGTGGGGGGTGGGGGGGGGGGCTCTTTACCATATGAAAGAGAAGAAAAACTATTAGGCAAATTAAAGTATTTAAAGCAACAGATTCAAACTAAGAAGCTTTATTCACATCGACGCCTGGGAACGGACGAGAGACACTGACTCCCCCCTCTCTCTCTGTCTTTCTTTCTTTTAATATTTCTGTTCATTATAACATGATCAACTTTTCTGTGTGACGAACATAAAAGGTGTCAAATCTGTCGTGTGAGTTAAATAAAGTTCTGTTTAAACCATGATGAAGGTCAGAGGTCAGTTGGTGATTTAACCCTCAGTGTTAAACCTCAGGTGCAGGTCAAGGTGTGTTTTAACCTGCTGCTCTGGACCCTCCCCCATCGTGTGATTGGTTGGTGCAGCTGAGGACCAGCAGCCCATTACTTCACCTGCAGTATGGAGGCCCGAGGGACCTGTGACAGGTTTGTGTGGAGACTTTTAATTTGTTAAATTTCTGTCACCTGGTGCTGCTGTGCTGATGGAGCGGGCGGCCATGTTTGGTTCCACCCTCACAGGTATATTCATCATTTTGACCTGAACTCACCTGAAGTTAAACTTGTAGCTTCAGTTCATGCTGCTGGACGTTTGTTTTGTTTATTATGATGTTGTTGTTGTTTTAAAGTTGAACCAACTCAAAAAGATTCGCAGTTTGTTTTTGAATGAAATGAATTAAAAGTATTAAAATAATTCAAAACAAAACTGAGACGTAGGAGAAAAAAAAATCACATGAAAAGTGACTGTTGTTGTTTCCAATTCATTTTCTATCAATCAATATCTTCTATTATTGATTTATAGACTAATGACTTCAGCTCTGATTGTATTCACTACTTTTCTGTCAGAGCCAGTGACTTTTGTTGGAGGTTGGTCAAGTCACACAGAGCAGGACAGGAAGCCTGGCGATGTGACCTTCAAAATAAAAGCTACATAAACCGTATCATTGAGGAAAAATAAACGTTTCTGTTTGATGAGATTATATTTTATTATTATTATTATTGTCATTCTTGACTTCACCATGTGTTGTTTGTGAAGCACAAAAAAGAAATCAAGGCATCTGTTGATTATTGATTAACCTCCTATGATAAAATAATCCTCCAGGTTCACATGTGACTTTGATTTGTTTTCAAATGATCTGTTTTTGTTTTGTATTTTATATAAAAGCGAAGGTTCCCAGTTTAAATAGAAAAAACAACAACAACAGACTCCTAGATAAAGACACTGAGTTGACACCTGCGGTTAAATCGAGGCTGTTATTGTGAAGTTATACATGATAATGTTGGTGATAAATGTTATTTATGAGAGAAAAACAGAGGATCAGTGTCTGGACCTGAGTAAACTGCCTCTTTGTCTGAGGCTCTGAATGAACAGATGAATGTGTGCAGTGCTGATGTGAGAGCAGCTCACACTGAGGATCATTGTGTGTTTACGGCCTTTTGTTACCAGTGCTGTAGTTTAGTGTTGAACAAACGTCGGCCCAGATCTGGCGCGATCCCGTCCTCCTCACTTTTAATGTATCAGAGAAAATCTGATCGACACATACTGATCTTTGATTTATTGAAGAAGCTTCAACCAGCAGCGCCTGCCCAGGCCTCAATGGGGCCCTAAGCAAAGTTTGATTTTTGGGGCCCTCTATTACTGGTTAGGGTTATCTATCTATCTATCTATCTATCCATCTATCTATCTATCTATCTGTGACTGTAGTGTTTGGTAGCTTGAAGGTAATAGAATGGTACTGATGGGGTGGAGACATCCAGCTGGGTAATGCTGTGGGTTATAAGGCTGACTTTGGATCAGGAGGCTGAGGTTCAACTCCCATATGGCCTGCAAAAAGGGCAAAGGGTGGGGGGGGGGGGTGTGGTATCTTGAGAACGAGACATAGTTTTTAAAGAAGCAAACAAACTGAGAGCTCATCAAAATGTGGGACATCATCTCAATATACATTTTGTGAGGCAAGGGATTGACAAAAAGGTCACCGCAGCCATCAGAGACCAGGCCGGGGACACAAGGGCCCAGTTCCCTCCTGCCTCTCAGGACCTGAACCCTGACTGACTTAAACAAGGTCAGCTGTAAGTGAATGAGTGTGAGAGCCTGAAAGGGTCCAGATGCTGTGATAGGAATGGGACAGGACCAGGACCAGGACCAGGACCGCCAGAACTGGGGCTGTACCAGAACCGGGACTATGACCACAGCCAGGACAATGGGGCGGAGACAGTGCCGGAACCGGAACGAGGACCGGCACCAGACCCATCAGAACCAGAAGCGGTTACAGGACCCTACTACAACCAGAACTGGTACTGAAATCCAAACCGGTACCGCAACCAAGCGTGCGAGAATCCCATTGTCACATCATCAATTCACTTTGTGCCCTGGTCCTGGTCCTGGTCCTGGTCCTGTCCCATTCCTACAGCTGACCTTGTTTAAGTCAGTCAGGGTTCAGGGCCTGAGAGGCAGGAGGGAATTGGGCCCTTGTGTTCCCAGCCTGGTCCGTCACATTGATGGCTGAGGTCCAGTCCGGTCTCTTACAGACCATAGACTGTATATGATTCAGGCTCGTTCACGTGAAGTGTGAGTGTCCCACTGTCCCATCATCAAGTCAGTTTATGTCCTCTCACTTTCAGTCAGCATGGACACTGACTTTGCTTCAGAAATTACCCACAGTTCATAGCGATATGAAGTCAGATACAGGAGAAGTTGTTGGAAGTGTTGCCACCGAATCACTCCCAGTCCCTGTTCTTGCCCCGGTCCCAATCACCATTCTTGCCTTGGCCCCGGTTCTGGTACCGATTCAGGTCCCGGTACCAGTACCGTTTCGGGTGCCGGTACCGGTTCGGGTTCTGGTACCGGTTCGGGTTCCGGTACGGGGTCGGGTTCGGATTCCGGTACCGGTTCGGGTCCGGTACCGGTTCGGGTTCCGGTACCGGTTCGGATTCCGGTACCGGTTCGGATTCGGACGGGTCCGGTTCGGACCGGTTCGGGTCCCGGTACCGGTTCTGGTCGGTTCGGATTCCGGTACCGGTTCGGGTTCGGGTTCTGGTACCGGTTCGGGTCCCGGTACCGGTTCGGGTTTGGATTCCGGTACCGGTTCGGGTCCCGGTACCGGTCTGGGTCACGGTACCCGAACCCGAACCGGGACATAAACCCGAACCGGTACCGGAATCCGAACCCGAATCGGTACCGGAACCCGAACCGGTACCAGAACCCGAACCGGTACCGGAATCCGAACCGGTACCAGAACCCGAACCCGAACCGGTACCGGGACCCGAACCGGTACTGGAATCCGAACCCGACCCGGTACCGGAACCCGAACCGGTACCGAGACCCGAACCGGTACCGGAAGTGGGACCGGAAACGGAACTGGTACAGCAAGAACAGTGATCGGGACTGGGACAAGAACAGGGACTGGGAACAGTTCGGTGGCGACACACTGAGAGGACATAAACTGACTTGATGATGGGACAGTGGGACACTCACACTTCACGTGCACGAGCCTGAATCATATACAGTCTATGGTCTGTAAGAGACCGGACTGGAACTCAGCCATCAATGTGACGGACCAGGCTGGAGACACAAGGGCCCAATTCCCTCCTGCCTCTCAGACCCTGAACCCTGACTGACTTAAACAAGGTCAGCTGGAAGTGAATGAGTGTGAGAGCCTCAAAGGGTCCAGATGCTGTGATAGGAATGAGACAGGACCAGGACCAGGACCAGGACCAGGAGGGCACAAAGTGAATTGATGATGTGACAATGGGACTCTCGCACACTTCAACATGAACGAGCCTGAATCATATACAGTCTAATGGCAGGCATGGGGAACCTGTTCCACAAAGGGTCGGTGTGGCTGCAGGTTTAGAAGAGCTCACAGTTTGACCAATCAACCAACCGTCTGAAGCCTGAGATCAGCTGATTGAATGAGTCCAGTCTGGTGCTGCTGCTGTACTTGGTTGGAAAGAAAACCTGCAGCCACACGGGTCTTTTGTGGAACAGGTTCCCCATGCCTGGTCTATGGTCTGTAAGGAACCCAGCCTTTAACATGATGGACCAGGCCGGGGACACATGAGTGGGACTTGAACCCACAGACTGTCAATCCAGTGTCTCCAGCTGTAGCTGCCCACTGACCCCTCCAGCCACACCAGTCAGGTCCCCAGCTCCAGCTCACTGGTGTCTGACATTACACGTGTCATGTGACTCTGTTATTTGCGTTACAAGATGCGCAAACTTAACTTGTGCTTTTATTCTGAAAGCTTGAGCTTTTACTCTGAAAGTCCATGCTTTTATTTTGGAGGAGGCGTTTCCTGCTCTTGAACTTTGTCCCCCTGTAGGTCCCTGTCTCTCTGTGTGCCTGTGTGTGTGTCTGTGTGTGTGTGGAGGACCGGACGGAGCGGAGGGACGAAACCGCTGCTCGCCGACAGACAGCCGCTGAGCACCGGGGAGCTCCGGAGAGAGAGCCCGGAGGGGGGGGACGTAGCGGGAGCTGCCGGAGCGTGTGGAGTCCCAGCCGGTTCTCCTGTGATCCGGATCAGAGCAGAGTTTCATCCTCATAACTTGTGGGATTAAAAAGCAGAACAAGAGGAGACAGAGAAAACAGCTCCGGGACCGGGTCTGGGTCCGCGGGTCCGGATTTACTACCTTCATGCTCTGCACACACACAGGAGGTCCGCTCTGATCCGGATCCACTTTTGCATCTTGTTCGGTCCTGATTGTGTTGTTGGGGCGTTGTTGTTGTGGTGGTGGTGGAGTGTTATTCGGACCATGGTGGGGGAGATGGAGGGGAAGGAGAAGCCCAGGCCCAGTCCGGATTATCTGATGCAGCTCATGAACGACAAGAAGCTGATGAGCAGTCTGCCCAACTTCTGCGGCATCTTCCAGCACCTGGAGCGGCTGCTGGACGAGGGTGAGACCCGGAGCCCCCGGTCGGTCTGTCTGTCTGTCTGTCTGTCTCTACACCTGTCTGCATGTCCTCATCTGCTCCTAAACTGCGAAATCACAAAGTAAACGTCTTAAACTAAAAGTAAAGAAACTAACGTTAGAGTGTTTAATAAGCAGGTGAGTCACATATAGAAGATATAACGTACATGTCACCATATATTTGACCTGTATTTCACATATGAACTGAATCAGTAACATATATAAACATATGTCCACTTCCACACAGATGTAGCCTGCATTTAAACACGTGTCTCCTCACTGAGGATGGAGGTGTATTTATATTTATATAACACATGTCCACATCACAACACAAACATTAACTGCATACCTGGGCCAACAGTATATAAATGACCCAGGCCTCATGTTCTCTATATATATTGTTATATATATAGAGAGAGAGAGACACTTCCACAACCCAGCTGTCTGAAGTAATAGATTACAGTAAGTCACATTCAGTAAAATATCACTTTACAGTCTGTTATAAAAACAAGTGAACTGCACTAAATGAGCCTCTGTTAGTAAAACAAAGGCCAGCTCTGCTCCACTTTACTCTGTTTATCAAAGTTTGTATGTTTTTGTGTTTTAATACATAAATGTAACTAATGTAGGCCAGATACATATATACACACATGACGGTTGTATGTGGGCTCTGTCACTGCTCTTTAATCAATACAGGACACTGTGTAAAATGAGATTTTTCAGTTTGAAGCTTCTTCCTTCACGTTTCACTGCTACATTATAAAAGTGACGGTCGTTTATCGTTTCAGTCACATTTCAAGACAAAATCTGTAAAAGTCCCAGTTTCACACAGTGAGATGAGAAAACACTGTAAAAAATAAAACAGTAACATACAGAATCGGTTTAAAACTAAACAAGGACACAAGTTCAGATGAAGCGAATTATTGTGATTTTTGTTTTTAAATAGTTTTTGAATCCAAATATCAAAAAAAAAAACTTTGATCAAGTGGATAAACAAAAGGCCGTACGATGAGACGATGTGTTTGTTCCACCTGCTGATCTGGGAACAGGTGAAGCCACAGAGCAGAAACATCTGGAGCTGATCACAGAAGTCACAGCCCACACACACACACACACACACACACACACACACACTGAGCACATCTGGAACAGTTTGTTCTGCTGAGGCGTTTCACAGGTTTAAAAAAAAAAGCTTCAATATACGAAAAAGAAATTAAAAAAAAAATGAAAACAGACACATGAACATTTACTTTAACATCTGCAGCTTAGTACATGTCTGAGGTACTTGTACTTCACTCGAGTATTTCTAGGACACTGTCGTGTTTTTCTGCACCACATCTATGTAAATCAGTTTTTCATACAAGATTACATACATGATCTGATCTACACAACATGATGTGGATATAAACTCTGCTTAGTTTGTTTGTGTGTGAGTGTGTGTGAGTGTGTGTGAGTGTGTGTGTGTGTGTGTGTGTGTGTGTGAGTGCGGTGGAATCAAATGAACAGACTTTATTAATCCTGAGATGAAAATAAAAACGTCACAGCAGCTGAAATAAAACACAATAAAATACAAAAATACACAGAAACAAGAATTAGATCGAATATTATTGTTATATTTCAGGTTTGTGTTTAAGCACCCAGGGCGTGTGTGTGTGTGTGTGTGTGTGTGTGTGTGTGTGTGTGTGTTTATGTTGTGGTCATTTACAGCACCTCAGTGTTTCATCACGTCGCCTCCTCTGATCACAGCTTTTATTACTTTCTATTGAACTGATTAACAACATGAGTGAGGTGAGGATACTTCTGCACACACACACACACACACACACACACACACACACACCACCTTGCTGCAGGGATGTGTGTGTGTGAGGGCTGAACGACCTACAGACAATTGACAGGTCAACACACACACACACACACACACACACTCAGATCTCAGATCAGATCAGATTCATGTCCACATAGAACTTTTCCCAGCGGCACCTGAACGCACCGTGCTGTATCCACCTTCTTCTTCTGAATGTCTTCATCTGTCCCTCCTCCTCCTCCTCCTCCTCCCCCTCCTCCTCTCTGACCTCTCCCTCTCTCAATTACACTAAGTGCAGCTATTCATCATTTAATTGGTCTAATTAATTAATTCAGAAGCTAAAATGAAGTGTGTGTGTGTTTCTGCGTGTGTGTTTCTGTGTGTGTGTGTGTGTGGAAGGAAAATCAATTTACCCAGAATTCCCTTTGGCTGGCGTCCCTGCTGTAATGGGCTCAGTTCTGCAGACAGACAGTAAAACTGGAGACAGAGTGTGTGTATGTGTGTGTGTGTGTGTGTGTGTGTGTGTGTGTGTGTGTGTGTGTCTGTGTGTGTCTGTGTGTTCATATGTCTCTTTGTGAGGACCTGTTACTAACCGTCACAGTGAGGACATCTCACTTATTTTTCAAAGGCGGCCTGTTTGACAGCTCAGGTTAGTTGTGTGTGTGTGTGTGTGTGTGTGTGTGTGTGTGTGCACCCAGACACCATCACTCAGGCACTTATGGTATAAAGAACAAATGCGCTGTCAGAGCCATGTTTCACCTTCATGTTTCATGTGTCCTCAGCTGCTGTTCAGCAATGCTGTGTGTGTGTGTGTGTGTGTGTGTGTGTGTGTGTGTGTGAGTGTGAGTCTTGAAACAGATTTGGTGATGTTTATTAGCACTGCTGCTAAAGCCTGGTACACATGAGATCCACACATGAAGATAAAAGATCATTGATCGTATTGTGTGTGTGTGGTGAGCTCCGACATTCCCACTACAGCAGACTGTCTCTTAACACACTTCACACCACAGGCTGATCTGGTAGGATAATGTTTAGAGCCATCAGATAATCGGGCGTTTGCTGTCCGTGGTCGGAAGGTGTGGAAATCTGGCCAAAACCGGAGAGATTAGCTGCAGCTAAGCTAACTGCAGCTGCTCCACTCTGTGACTGTCCTGGTTCACAGTAGCCCTTAGCTTTGACAGGCTGTCACTCATGAAGTGTAACCAATGAGACCGAGCTGTGGGCGGGACATAGTGACACACGTCTGTTGAGTTCTCCTCTCGTCACAGAACCTGGAATGAAGGAGAACCTGTTGCAGAACAGATGCAGAGGTCTTCCTCTCCTCCTCCTCCTCCTCCTCCTCCTTCTTGACATCTTGGCTCATTGTGTCTGGTCCAACTTCATCAGTCACAACAAGTTTCTAGATTTCATGAGGCCTAATTCGTGATCTTCTGCAAACCTCTGATCTGATGACTGGACGCCTCCCATGAAGGTCACATCTGTCTGGCAAACCTTCCTCCAAGCTGAAGGAGGAGGAGGAGGAGGAGGAGGAGGAGGAAGAGGAGGGTGGGGGGGTGGGGTGGCAGCAGACTGTCAGTGCTCCAGTGTTCCCAGATAGTTTCCAGGTTGTACATCCCCTTTCTGTGGCCACCATCCATCTCCCAGTAACACCTGGGTAGAACTTCTTCACATTCAGCCTCAAGGTCGAACTGAGTAGTTATTTGGTAGCTCAAGGTCAAAGGTCAAGCTCCTGACGACCTCATAAATCCACATTTTTGCCTGATGAATACAAAATCTCCAAAACTACTCAAAGGAATCAATTCAGGTTCGGCACAAACGTTCGCTTGAACTCAAGGATGAACTTGTTTTTGATTTTAATGGTCAGAGGTCAAAGGTCAAAGTCAAAGTCAGTGCGACAACATCCACAGGGAGGTGATTGTAGCTGAGAGTAAAAACCAGCACCATGTTGAATAGAAACGTAAAGACGTCTTCTCATGGGAAATGGTGTTGGTTAAAAACGTAAATATTGACAAAACAAATGTGAGGTAGTTGTGATGTAAACATATGACATCACATGACAGGCTGTTCCCATGGTGCATGTGTTGTTATTAAAGTTGGTTCAAATGTGAACGGAGTTCTGAACGAGGTTTGTTTCTTTGACAACTTCACATCCTCCTCTTCTTTCCTCTGTTACACACACACACACACACACACACACACACAGATCACACTGGCTCCAACAAAAGAAGCTGTCTGGCGGTTTTATGTGGAGCATCTTATTATTATCACAGCAGCATCGTGTGTGTGTGTGTGTGTGTGTGTGTGTGTGTGTGTGTGTGTTTGCAGCATTAGTAGCTGCAACATTCCGAAACATCATGTGTTCCTGTTGCCATGGCAGCGCCCTCTAGTGTTCAAAGCAGGTACTAAGGTGCCAGCAAAAGGAAGACGCCCTCATACACTTCCTGTTTCCTGCCGCCAACACACACCTCATTAATTCTATCAAATGTTTTTTTTTTTTTTTTTTTTTTTTTTTTTTTTTAACATTTAACGTGTTTTCTGTCTGAAACAGTTCACTTTGGTTCAGTTTGCTGATGACATCATCAGACAGGAAGTGAAACTCAAGAGTTTCAGAATCAGGAACAGGAAACTTTTTTTTCCTTAAAGTTCATGAGGCACAGTAAATACTGATGATGATGAGTCGAGCTGTGACGATCAGACTGTGATGATGATCAATACTCAGCTGATCAGACGTCCTGACTGTGCAGCAGTCTTTGGGTTTTTGTATTGTTTGTGGGTTTTTGTTGTTGTTGCATCCAAAGAAATTTGAATGATCGGTAGCCGTGAACTGCCTCCAACTGTTGAAGCTGTGAGATGTTGCTCTGGCTCAGGTTTTATTGTATGAATAAACAGGGAGTTGTTTATCTGGCCTGGACTAATGTTAATGATGTGAGGAGGCTTCGCTAACTGTGGATGCAGCGTGTGTGTTTATCAAAGCTTTGGAAGTGATGACAGATTTAACACTGGTGTTTATTTTATCCTTTCTCTGATGCCTGAAAATATGGAGCATCTAAACCATATCTGAACTCTGTGTGCATGTGTGTGTGTGTGTGTGTGTGTGTGTGTGTGTGTGGCCTGGGGGTCAGAGCAGGAAACTGACTGGACTTTTTGAAAAGCTGACAAATCACTAAAAACATCAGAAGTAAGAAGAAAAGAAAAGAGAAAGGTTTTAATAACGGAGACCATAAATCAGCCTGACACTTTAATCAACACACACACACACACACACACACACACACACACACACACACACACACACACACTGGAAGTAACATTTTTTAAAGTTTGAGTCTTTATGTAACAGAGTGGACTCAGATTTTCAACAAGTCGCCACACATTTACCAGACCTTTGTTGTCATGGCGACAGTAACAACCCAACTGTCGTGGCTCCTGATTGGTTCTCGTAGAACTGTTCTGGTTCCTGATTGGCTCATGTAAAGCTGCTTTAGCTCCCGGAGTGGTTTTGACTGAATTGTCCCGGCTCCTGATTGGCTCAGACAGACAGTCCCGACCTCTGATTGGCTCAGACAGACAGTCCCGGCTCCTGATTGGCTCAGACAGACAGTCCCGGCTCCTGATTGGCTGTGTGAGTCAGTGCTGTGAGGACTTTGGTTGCTTTGATCTGAATCAGCACACAAGACAGCTTAATTAAATTTCCCAGCATGCACAGGGAGGAAGAAATAAATTTTGGGGGGAGCTTTGAAAGGTCAGGGATGATGTGGGAGTCATGGCAACAGTTACAATGGAAAATGTCACTTCCTGTCGGAGAGGGCAGCAGCTTCAGGAATCTGCCTCTGAACCAGATGCAGCGCCGCCACTCGGCCTGTGGCCACTCTTGGTACTGCAGTTAGAAATCCTCAGACTTTCTCCGTTACAGACGGATGAATGGCGTTCAAACGCAGCACTACATGCGTGTGTATGTGGGTTAACATGTTGTGTGTGTGTGTTTCAGAGATCAGCCGTGTGAGGAAGGACATGTACAACGACACTCTGAACGGATCGGAGAGGAGCAGCGAGCTGCCGGACGCCGTCGGACCGACCGTCCAACTGCAGGAGAAACTCTACGTCCCCGTGAAGGAGTACCCTGATGTACGTGCTGCGTTCAGGATCACTGTGTTGGAATCGAGTTCATTAATGTTCATTATTAAACACACACGGAGTCTCTGTGTGAAGCTGTGACGCTGTTGCCGCACCTGTTAATATTAAATGAGTTGCTATGACTCTCAGCTACAAACCGACCGATCAAAGAGCAGGAATAACTGATTGATTGTCTGGTTGTCATGGTAACATCCTCCTGCCACCCTCTCTCTCTCTCTCTCTCTCTACACATCAGTTTAACTTTGTGGGGAGGATTCTGGGTCCTCGTGGTCTGACAGCGAAGCAGCTGGAGGCTGAAACAGGATGTAAGATCATGGTGAGAGGGAAGGGCTCCATGAGAGACAAGAAGAAGGTAACACACACTCTCTCACACACACACACACACACACACACACACACAGGCACAGACACACACACACCTGTTGACAACATTCACTGTCAGGTTTCCCTTTGTTACATCATGATAATTGACATTTAGACGAGCTCTCTGATTGGCCGGCTGTTGCTAAGGGTTATTGATCAGTGTTTGTTATGAACCAACACTGATCCACCAATCAGCTGATGAGCTGTCACCTGTGCTGAGGATGATGTAAGTGTGGCAGCAGGTACATTACACGTGAACCCATGAATCCATGTTTCTCTCGCTCTCCTCATGATTTACTTGATTTGTTAATCATCAGAAAATATGAAATATAAAATAAAACCAGTGACGACTTCTGCTGAGTAATTAGCAGAAGTGACTGAAGTCGTGAAGTGAAGTGAAGTTCAACAAACGTGAGTGAAGAGGAGGAAGGAAGAAAAAAAATGGAAACTATTTCAAACATTTCAGGTCAAACTGCTGCAAAAACACACAACTGTTAACAAGGTTAGCCACCTGCTACGCTAACAGAGATACATGAGACAGAGGGAACGGCAGGAGGTCAACAGAAAACAGATGGAGGAGGAGGAGGAGGTGGAGGGGAAGGAGGGGAGGTGGAGGAGAGGAAACGGGACAGAGAGAAGAGGAGGAGATAAAAACAGAAATGTGAGAGTTGTTGTTTCTGACTGACGTCCTGCTGAAACACACACAGCACTTATTTATTATCACAGCTCATCTGTGAGAGTGTGTGAGTGTGTAAATGAGTGTCCAATCAGCTGCAGCTGCTCGGGTTGTCAGGCAGATTAGCCCTCAGTGTCAATACACAGGTCTGTTAAATGTTCATGTCACTAGGAGACACGTCTCTTTAATGACTGTTATGCTAGTAACTGTCATGCTAGTAATGGTGAGGCTAATAACTGTCACTTTAGCAAGCTGTTAACTGTCACACTAGCAACTACTAAGCTAGTAACTGTCACAGTAGTAACTGTCAAGCTAATAACTCAAGCAACTGCCAAGCTAACTGTCATGCTAGTTATGGTGAGGCTAATAACTGTCACTTTAGCAAGCTGCTAACTGTCACACTAGCGACTACTAAGCTAGTAACTGTCATACAGGTAACAGTCAAGCTAATAACGCAAGCAACTGCCAAGCTAAATGTCATGCTAGTAATGGTGAGGCTAATAATTGTCACTTTAGCAAGCTGCTAACTGTCACACTAGCGACTACCAAGCTAGTAACTGTCATGCTAGTAATGGTGAGGCTAATAACTGTCACTTTAGCAAGCTGCTAACTGTCACACTAGCGACTACTAAGCTAGTAACTGTCATACTAGTAGCTGTCAAGCTAATAACGCAAGCAACTGCCAAGCTAACTTTTAAGTAACTGCCAAGCTAGTTACTTTCAGGCTAGTAATCTTCAAGCTATAATAGCTAAGCTAACTCTCAAGTCTAGTCTGTTTTGTACAGAGTGAAGTGTACCTGTTGTAAGAACAGGATGTTGTGTGTTTGTCATTCACTGTGTCGTTAGGCTTTTGTTATTGATCAGAGCTGAAAGTTTATATTTCAAAGTTCACAAAGGTGAAAATGTGTGAGGATTTAACTTAATCTAAGTGATTCTCTTGAATGATAAAATGAATTCAGTCAGATGTTCAGCTGCCAAGTGGGAGCAGTTATTTCTGGCGCTGCTGGTTCAGGAAGGAAAAATCCAATCAACCATATCTGTGTCTGCGCACCCTCCCTGCTGCTTGTGTTTACTGTCTGAGTTTCTCATTTAAAAATGGTGATGATCTACAAACAATGCAAAGATGGGTGTCTCCACAACATGAACACTGCTCAGAGCGACACTGACTACAACTTCCAGAGTGCATTTCACCAACAGACATCACCTGTCTGTCTCTACCTGAGTGCAGGAGGAGCAGAACCGGGGGAAGCCGAACTGGGAGCACCTGAACGAGGATCTTCACGTCCTCATCACAGTGGAGGACGCTCAGAACAGAGCTGAGATCAAACTCAAACGAGCTGTGGAGGAGGTCAACAAGCTGCTGGTGCCTGCCGTGAGTCACCTGACCTCTGACCTCTCAAGTTATATGTGTGTGTCATACAAACAGAGCTGTGGTTATGAGGAAGCACATCATCATCAATCATGTGCTGGTTGAAAGATGCTGAGTCTGAGCGTTAATGGAGATGATAAATCCACCAGGGTTTTATTTACAGACTGATTTTACTCCTGAGCTCAGGAAGGTACCGTCGTCTGTTTTAACATCAGACGGTTGAAGATTTCTAACCTTTGATATTTCTGTCATGGCTCAGGTCATAAGCAGCTGTGTTACTAATATTTCGCTCTTCTTCTTGGCTCTTTTCTATCTGCTTTGTTTCTGTCTGCTGACCTGTGGTCGTGCTCACTTCCTCTTTTCACTCTTTCTGAATAAAACAGGCGGCCTCAACTGCATGTCACGGCTATTCGTTCCGTTACTAAAGAAAGCTTTTGAAGGTTCACCTGATCGCACTCAGGTGACGTTTTGTCAGACTGAAACCAGACTTACCGGTGCGCGATAAATCTGACTCTGAGTCAGTCGGAGTGGAGAATATAAAAACGATTGCACATGAGGCTCGCTGTTTGTCAGCAGCTATAAAGTTGTCAAGAGTGACAGCTTTTAATTTGAAAGAGGATGGGAAATATTTCATTACCCACTTTTCTCATATTAATTCTCTCTAAATAAAGCTGTAGAGTGTGTGTGTGTGTGTGTGTGTGTGTGTCTGTGTGAGAGAGACAGGAAGTGCAGTGATTCTGCTGATCCTCACTTCCACTACTTTCACTTCCTTGATTTCATCCGACCAATGGGGAGGCAGGAAAGCCGTCGCTAGGCAAAAAAAAAGAGGAAGAGAATATGATCATGTGCTCTGTGTGTGTCTTCAAATCTGACAGGAAGTTGGACAGGACCTGTCTTTCAGAAGCTTTGTCATGTGACTTGAGGGAAACTAGGACATTAATTAATTATCTAATGAGTTAATGAGCTCAGAGCTGATCAGGTAATTGATGTCCGACACTCTGTTGTGTGTAAACGTGCAGCTATGTTTTCATCTATTTGACAGGTGTAATACAGGAGAATTACCTGTCTTTACAGGTGTATTGACAAATGTATCGTATGTGTTTACAGGTGTATTACCTGTGGTGACAGGTGTAGATGTAACATAGGTGACATGCGTATTACAGGTGTATTTCATCTGTTTACCTGTGTGATACAGGTGTATTATCTGTGGTATTATAGGATGTTTCAGTGAGCTTGAACTGTGAGAACATATAGACTTTGCTTCACAGCGCCCCCCTGTGGTCGGAGCCTCCTCAGCTCAGTGTCCGACACACTTCCTGTTGTCCTGAGGTGTCAGGAAGCTGAAAAGCTGCAGGACGACACAAACACACTGTTATATAACGGGACTTCCTGTTTCCTGTCCAACCAATTGTTCCTGTGTCATTGATCAGGGCTGGTGTCAGTCTGTCTGCAGCGCCCCCTGTGGCCCCACCTGTTACTATTATTACTCCCATTGTTTACTGGGGGCCCAGTTCACTGTACTGTAGAGACAGATGCATATACAGCAACGTGAGCACACAGGTAAACCAGGTGATCTGAGTGTTTGTGTGCAGAAGTAGGACAATGAGAGAGACAACATGTGTCCTCATGTTGTGTGTTGTTTGTGTCTCTGTTGGTTTGTGGTCGCGTCTGTGTCCAGGCTGAGGGGGAGGACAGTCTGAAGAAGATGCAGCTGATGGAGTTAGCGATCCTGAATGGGACCTACAGAGACGCTAACATCAAACCTTGTAAGAGCCTGACGGACCAATCAGAGAGAGATATGCTGACTGACCAATCACTGAATCTGACCAACTGTCTAACTCCGCCTCTCCTCCGCCTCCCTCCCACCTCCCTCCCCCAGCCTCCCTTGCCTTCTCTCTTGCAGCCTCCACTCAGACTCCTCGAGTCCTCTCTGGCCCCGCTCCGGTCTTGGCCCCGCCCACCACCCTTCGCACCCCTGCCCCCACAGGCCCCGCCCTCATGCCACTGATTCGCCAGATTCAGACAGTGCTGCCCAATGGGACGCCAGCACTGATGCAGGGGGCGGGGCCTGAGTCAGGTCTGATCTATGCGGCGCCGTACGACTACCCCTACGCTCTGGCGGCGCCGGCCTCCATCTTGGAGTACCCCCTGGACTCTGGTGGTGTGTTAGGTAAGCCTGCCCCCCCTTGCTCCTGCGACTGCTCCCCCACCCCTCATCACCACCCCCATGGCCAGTGGAGCCCCGCCCCCACGCTGCTCCTCAGGCACACCTCTTAGTGAGAAAACAAGCGCTCCTTTGTCCGAGAACACACCCCCTCTACAACACACACACACACACAACACTGATGTACAGTGGCCTTCTTTTGAATCTTAAGATGCCATAAAACACCTGACAGTAAGACACACACACACACAGACACACACACACACACACACACATGCCTCGTTCACAGCTGAAACCTGCAGCGCCCCCTGGTGGACTGGTCCACACTGACCTGATTCGGGGGGTGGGGTATGTTCAATGTAGCGGCTCATATATTACTATGAGACTCTTGGTGTCCTGATACTGAAACATGATGATGACTCATCACTTGTCCACACGGTGGCGCTGCTCTGTCTCTCCAGCATATTTTTAAAGTAAGGTTTACTGTGAACGAGGCGTTCAGGTACGACTGCGTTCTTTAAGATGTTTGTACTACTGTTGACGTCTCGCGTAGACTGAACCTCAGTTTTATTTAACAAACTGATGATACAACTGGAAATGATGCATCGTGTGACTGCACTGAAACAACGTACGCCTGTGAATCTGTAACTGAGTCAGTGAACTGAAGCCAACACGCCTCCAACACGCCTCCAACACTTCTTCAACACGCCTCCAACTCCTGATGCAAATCGAGGTTTTCAGATCGATGCAAACTGTTAAACGACAGACGATTCTGACGACGTTCAGTGCTGCAAACAGCATGAGTATGATCACATCTAAATATCTTTAGACCTGAGATCAACTGATCACAAAGAGACCAACACAGGATCTAAATCAGGTCACCAACAGAAATCTGATTGTGTCGTAATCTGTGATATACAATGGAGCATCAGGGCCACATGACAGAAAAAAGACACAATAATCTGTAAATATGGTCATATATTGGCGATTATGTTGAAATGTCGATAAATATATATTGCCACAGAAAAGTTGTGATAAAAGTTAAGTATTAAAATCTAAAACATAACAACATCTTTGTGGACGCGCTTTGAAAACTGTGTCCCTAATAAAATGAGTTTTGCATCAGTGTTATGACTTTTTCAGGTAGGTTTGTGTCCTCATTATGGCCTTTATCCTCTATTGTAGGAAAAGATTGTGATAACCAATCAAACTGCAGCACCTGAACGAGGCGTTGTCCTCCTGATGACATCACAGCGCAGCGTCGTCTGTTGTTTAAATCACCTGAGAGCCTCTCAGATCTCACCTGTAACCTGAACCTGTCTCAGTTTGTGCCTTAATCGTGTTTCTAATGATTTTCTCTCTGTGTAGCTGTGATGATGTGTTGACGTACCTTTGCGTACCTGTATGAACTGTTACGTGACGTAGCGGAGTGGTGGCGCTGTGTCCTCCATGACGGTTTGTGGTGTTTGCGATGTGGTGCAGGTGCGGTGGCCGCTAAAGTTCGGAGACATGAGCTGCGCGTCCGTCCCTACCGAAGGGCGGCGACAGCAGACTGAGGTTAGTCCGCTCCCCCCCCCCCCAGGACCCCCCCCCCTCCTTCTTACCTGCCTTTCCCACCATCCATGGCTTTGCCTCAGCTGCACCTGTGTCCGTGCACAGCAGTGGTTTCTGGGAAATGCAGTCCTAATAGGTGACGGTTAGGATCCGCCAACAGCTAAAGCTAAGTGTTTTCTCTTTTGCTGCCGCAGCAGTTTGGTAGAAACCTGTTTAAAATGACCTTTTCCATCATTTTGACGACTTTATGGATCCACCGTGACGTTGATGATAAATAATGGACTCATTAAACAGAAGTGATTATGATAAGTATTAATAACATTTTTTAATAAATCCTCTTTGTTCTCTGGCTCCTCCCAAAGATGTTTCAGTTTCACCTCTGTCTCAAAAATGGGGTTAGCTTAGCTTAGCTCAGCACAAAGACTGGAAGCAGAGGGAAACTGCTAGCCTCAACAGACATGCTTAGGTTAGCCAGCTAGTTAGCTCAACATGGGGCGCTGTTGAGAGGAGCTCTCTCACAGACCACTCATCGCTAGCTTGCCTGACCTGCTTGTGTCTTGTGATGAAGCTATGCTAACAGTTCCCTCCTGGTTTCAGTCTTTATGCTCAGCTAGCTAATCCTGACCTGGACCGTTAACACTAAACATTGGACCGTGGAGGAGACGGAGAATTGGGGGACCAGGACTGAATATTACAAATAAAAGATCTCAGCCGTTAATGTGACGTTAGCTAACAGTGTTTGTTAATTTAAGTGTGTGCACAAACCAAGTCTAGAAAAATATCAGTTTGACTTTTTTGTCACGAATGAACTTTTTTTTTTTTTTTTTTTCAACTTTGAATCTTGGGTTTTTTAAACTGCAGAGTGTTGCCTGGACCTGAAGGTTTCTCAGCACCAGCCGACCTGTACAAACCTTTTTACCCATCTTTAGTCGTCTGAGAAAACGTCTGTGCTGAGATCAGATCTGATAAAAACAGCTGAGGTTTGACGAGGAATCTGATATTTCTGCTGATGACCAGTGTTTTCAATTGAATATTAATATAGAAGACACTGAATTCAACAACAACAACAACAACAACAACAAACTCTGAGGATCAGTGAAGCTTCAGTTAAGACACCTGGACCTGGCTGTAGACGCTTGAGGGCATCTTCAAGTATCTACATCCAAACAGGGTTGTAAATATTTCTAAAATGTCACAATACACATCTATAGTATTACAACAAGAAACTATGGATTTAAGGAGAAAATAATAATCTTGACATGTGGACCTTTTCCCCTTGTTTTCTAAAAAGGCTCGCGGCTCTTCCAGTGACGACACGCCCTGTCGGCTGACGTCATGTTTTAGTATCGGCTCAGCTCGCTTGGAGCCTCGCAAGAGTTGTTACCAAAAAACAGTACGAGGTAGCAGGTACTGTCCCTCGTGGAAAATCAAAAACAGCAAGTCCAGTTAGTTCCACAAGAAAGTTGCAACATTTTTCCAAGAACAAGAAGTGACAAAGTTTGATGACTTCCATGATGGTCATCGTGGTCACTGTGCATCAGCAGAAATGTTTCCTCCTGCTCGAACCAGAACAATGTAAAAGTCTCTCAGAGGCTGAAATCCTGCAAAGAATCAGAAAAAAACAAACAAAAACGTTTTTCTGGAGTTTTGTTACTAAAATAATCAAACTGTAATCTCTATTGATCCAAACAGTAACGGATAGGTAACACTGACAGAATTAATGAAACAAATCTGAAGAAATTGCACAGAGACCTGGTGTGTACCCGCTGCGGACACGTCCGACTCGTCCATCACATTAACAGATTTATAAACTCAACACACACTCACACCCGCCTGCAGGTCAAACCCAGAGCGGGTGGAAGTTATTCACGTCTCATCTGTGACACCGGCGGGTCGGACTTGGACGGTGTCGGTCTGCGGTGGGTTGCATTCAGGCACGACCAGTAAACCTGTGTGTTTGCTGGTGTCTGGCTGTGGTGGCGGCAGCGGCGGCGGCACAGCCAGACAATTGAAAACCTCCAACAAACCTCAAAGACGATGATTTAAAGAGAACAAATGTTTTGACCCGAGCAGCTTCAGGTCACTTCGTGGACGTGAAGATGAAGAGTGAATGAATTTTAGGAAACAGTATTCCAATTTTTTTATGTTTTTCTGTCTGTTATTTGTTTTGTTTTTGCAAAGAGAGTAGTGTTATTGTTACAGCTTGTTAAAGAATATATAAACATATATAAAGATATATGAAAAGTATAAAGCAGGAACCTATATGAAATATAATATTTGACTTGTGTTTTGCAGAGGACGCCATTAGAGGGCTGTTTGTAGGACGAAGATGTGTAGCAGCTTTATAGAAATGTTTTTCTATTTTTGAATCTATTTTAGGGCTTTATATAAAAGACAGGAGCTTCCTGTTTATATGCAAGTTTCTATGAATGGTAGAGTCTTTAAACGGAGAGCTGTTAGCACTGTTAGCACTGTTAGCATCGAACCTTGTGTTGTAGTGTTGCTTTGTGTCATCGCAGCAAAGATTTCCATGTTTGTTGTAAATAGAATTGAATCTTGTTGAAAAGGCAATAAAAACTATTATTGAGTAAAAAGAGTAAACTGTCCTCGTCATGAACGTTTTTATTTTCAGCTGCTGCTGCGCTCAGATTTCCTTCATCTTCTTGTCATTCATGTTCACCTCCATCACCTCCATGTGCAGCTGCTGCTGCTGACTTATACGTTTTCCTCTAAATACTCCAGGAACAAACCAACCTGCAGTGTTAATGTGAGAACATGATGAGGAGCAGTTTCACTTTGCTCAGACCTGTTTGCTGCCATGATTTTCATTCCTCTGTAATTCAGTCCATCCACTTCTGCAGAGCATGTTTGGTTGTACATTTGATTTTTTAGACTGTCATCCATTACCCTGACCTCAGACCTGACCTCAAACTTATCAGGAATATTTCATTTAATATAGTTACAGCAACTCGAAATCAGTAAACACAGCAGAAAGAGGAAGGTCAAAGGTCAACAAAACAAACAGATCTGATTCCTTCTGACTCATTTGATTGAATGAACTTGATAACAGTCCAATGTGAGACCTAATATCTCCAGATCAAAATCTGTAAACCAGACTAGATCTTCCTCCTAATCCTGGCCTGAGGTCTCCAGGTCTCTGGTTTCTGAAGTGGACCGACTGGATCATCAGTCACTGTGATACAATAATCAAAGGTCATGAAATCATCATGCTGAGACTAATCTCCTCTTTCTTCTTCTTCTTCTGTTTTCTTCCCGTTCTGTTTCCTAACATCGACCCAGCCACCGCCCACTAACCCTTTGACCTCTGACCTCTGTCCTCACCCAGAGATGACCCTGCTGTCTGCTGGTTGCTCACCCGCTGCTGCTTCTCGGGTTTCTGCAATAAAACACACACACACACACACACACAGGACTGAGCATTACTGCAGACCACCACTGAATTACTGCAGAGCAATAAGAAAGATCTGACCCCCCCCCCCCGACACACACACACACACAGAGAAAAAGGTAACAGTCAGGTAGCAAGGGCAGGTTGTAAACAGCATGAAAGGTTACAATGATCTGGGGCAGTCAGAGATAGGCTTCTATAAATACTGAGGGAACAGGTGAGGAAATGGGGAATGCTGATGTGTGTGGGTGTGGTCAGTCAGGTGAGTTGGGACACGACAGGTGAATGGATGGACAGTAACAGAAGAAAGGTCATGAACAGGCTACAGGACAGAGCCAACTCAACCAGGACAGGAATCACAATGATAACATGATGACCTCATGACTTCAACTGGGGAACGAGAGATCATCTGTTCATCACCTGGAGGACGAACAGATGAAAGTCGACGCTAAAAATCAGGACAGATTCAGCACTGACTGGACTGAACTGTATTAGCCAATGTTCAGTGAACAGGTTAGATGGTTACAGCATCGTTTTCCTTCTGTCTTTGTTTTTGTTATCTGACATTTGAAACAATTCATGAAAACATTCTCTAATGTTGTTTAACATTCATAGTCCAGGAAAAACCACAAGGACAATAAACTCTCATTAATGTCAGACGCATAATCAGTGCTGAGGAGGTGCAGCCATGTTTACTCCTCTGTTGTTTTGTGTGTTTACTGACATGAACGACAGCCATTTTTTATGATGTCATGTAAATATGGACCCAGAAATGAAATGTCTACTTTTCTACAGTGTTGATTTTTTTTTTTTTTTTTTGAGTGAATGACGACCAAACAGCCTTTATATCATAAACACACACACACACGGACAGAGGTGTTCGCTACAGGAGCCCAGAGTGGCCATAATATGTTCATGTCAGTTATCCTGACATCACAGATGAATTACTTCCTCGTCTCAATGTCTAATTATTTATTTTATGTGTGGAGAAGATGAATGAATGACTATGTTATGTTCAGAGAAAAGGTATTTCTCTTATTAGGAATTCATGATTTGATGCCCTGAGGTCAGAAGGCAAACTGTTGAAATTTTCCTTTAAAACCAACATGGCTGGTCTCAGCTTTGGTAGTCCTTAGACCAAACAACTTTTTTTTTTCTTCCAAAGTTGAAAACCTGTTGTAGTAAATGGTGTGGTTAAATCAGAGGTGCCTTTATTTCCTGGTGACCAAGTGACCAAGTGAATGTGTTGAAGCAGTTCCTGGTAGTTTTGAACTGAACTTTATCTGGTGAGATGCCTGTTTTTTATCCACCAAAATGAACATTTTGTAATTAATTAAAAAAAAAAAAACCCTGAAATGTTCACAAATGTTTTATGTGTCTGCCTACATTATTGTGTCATGATAATTAAACCCTGATAAAACTGACACAGCTGTAAAGTTTCGTGACTGCAGGTCCTTGTGTCGGTCAGTTGGACAGGATGACTCAGCTTCGGCCATTTTGGCAGTTACACTAATATATATTGAAGCTTTCTAGGCAGGTGAAGATGATTAAGAAATTAATTAGCGCCAAAAGGAACCAACAAGTCAAAAAGCAAACTAAGTTTATAGCAAGCGAGGGAGACAGAGCATGATACTAACAACTGGGGCTGAGAGTTAGCTAGCTAGTTGGCAGTTACCACAGTGATCCTCCCTAGACAACAGAGAAGCAGTGGCTGCTAAATAGCTAATAGCACACGGTTGTGTTGTGTCTATCAGATCTGTCCTAAGATAGAGGGTGGAGTACTGTTACAGGAGTAAATCAGTCATTTCCTAAATAGATTGATATGTAAATTATGGCGAGAGAGAGGGAGAGAGAGCGACGATGCTAGCGACCAGAGCGGAACCTTAGCTAGCTAGTTAGCAGTTTAGCTCTCAGTACAGTAGTTCCCGCTAAACGGTTACAGGAGCAGATCAGTCGTTTCCACATTAGAAGGCACAGGGCGGTGATGCTAGCGACCAGGGCGTTAGCAAGTTAGCAACATAGCTCTGAGCTTAGCACATCATAAGCGGTTTATCAGTGAATAAATGCTATAGCTCCTCAAGAACCATGATCCCACGTCTCTTCTGTCATGACAATGAAACAAAACAATGGACACACACCGAGGGAGGTAAATCTGTATTCTGTGATATAATGTCATATTGGTGTGTGTGTGTGTGTGTGTGTGTGATCTGTTGTAAGTTTAGATGAGCTTCTTTCAGAGTAGATAGCCAGGGTGGACACACATGGACATCATAATATTAATCAATGCTGAATATTTAGAAACGTAATAAAGAGGTGATTATTTGTTGATTTAGTTTCCCCTCTAAACTGCACGGCCCCTTTGATATGTTTTATAGAAGAATCATCCACAAATGTTTCCAGACAGGAAAGGAAAAGGGTGAAGATGTCCAGCCAGGTCAGCAAGATGGAGGAGAGAGACTTTAAGCACAGGAAAGAACCATGAGACAAAACAAGCCAATGAAAAGGATCATGAAAAGGTTTGTTTCCTACTCCACATGGTCAAGATCTGAAAAGGTCTCACACACACACACACACACACACACACACACACACAAAATACATCTGTTTTTATTGTTGCTTCACATCCATCATATTGTTTCAGGAGGAGGAGGAGTAGTAGTTGTCTGGTGGAGGTGAAGGTCACAGGTAGGTGGAGCCTGTGTCCCTCCTGTCAGCTCCACTTTCAGTCTCTGCAGAGGAGACGCTGCAGACTCATACTCTGCTCCTCCCAGGGGTCCATTTACCTCCTCATTAGCCCCACACACCTCCTGCTATAATGCAGTGAGGAGGAGGAGGAGGAGGACGAAGAGTGTCACTGTCTCTATCTGCATCGATCTCTCACTTAAGATCAGTTTCATCATCAGATTCACTGACAGGCTGCTGCCAATAGGCCCGCTGCGATAATAACAATAATGTAGGTGGAGCCTCGATAACAGATTAGAACAGGATTTGAACCAGTCACCAAGTCATGGTGAAGACTCCTCTCCTCATGCTTCCTCCTCCTCACTGCATTGCAGCCATTATCTGTATCAGTCGGCCTCATCAATACTGAAATTGAGACAAGTTTATAATTATTTTTTAAAGCAACACTGTAGTTTTTAACCTCAAAATAATGTTTCTAAACTCTTTCAGTGGTACAAAAATAGTTAATAGGATGAATCGTGCAGCCGATGCAGGCTGAGCGGCGTCACACCGGCTGCAGCTGCACTCTGCAACTTTCCTGATCAGGTAGGAACACAGCGCCACCGTGGTCCTGGTACACCACAGCTCCGTTAAGCTCCGGAGACCAAGCCCAAGCCCAGTCTCCCTGTGATGGCACCGGTACTGGCAACAGCAGCTGCAGCGGTACCAGCACCATCTCTGTCAACAATGCAGCGTGACCCCCGCCGCTCAGGCTGCAGCGGCACCACCATTCATCCTGTTTACTGTTTTTCTACCACTTCAGTGAGTTTAGAAACATTTTAAGGCCGAGAAACTACATAGTGTTGCTTCAAAACTGGTTGAGCAGAGATGAGATCAGAATAGACCCCCTCACTTTGCTGATGGTTTCAGATTCTCTTGGTTCTTCTTCCTTCAGTGGGTTTGTACTTTCAGATCAGAGCTTTTGGGCGTTTACCCAGAGCCCGTCTCTGTGAAGCACTGAAGCACTTTTTGTTCTCCATAGATGGAGTTTATTTCCAACCACAGGACAAACTGAACCTTTTATAACTCAAAATCTTAGCAAAGAGCTCAAAATAAAAAAGATTTCTTATTGAACCAATAAAATGTCTTTGTCGAAACATGATGGCACAAAGTTGAGAAACCAGACCGATGTGAAATCTGTTGAACCTCAGTCACTTCTTGTTTTTTTTCCAGCAGCAGCAGCAGCAGGAAACAGCCAGTAAACCAGTCTGCCAGTTTGGACCCCCTCAGCATCCCTCAGCCCTGTTTTCCTGCTGCCATGGAGACTGCATACACCCCCTTCAGTTGTTAATAATGGAGCTTCAATAGAACAGGAAGGACAGAGACATTTATTCATCATGACATCATCCCTCAGTAGATTCAGTTTCTACTGGATCAGTTTTTATGAAACTTTTTTTTTTTTTCCTGTTTAACAATCTATAGAAAGTCAGTCACAGCTGAGCCAGCTTCTGTTTTTATGATGTTTTATAACTTTAGTTTACCTTTTCCTCAGTTTGTCAGGACTCTGAAACGTGATGTGTAGTGTGAGGATGCCCCCTGCTGGACGAACACTCCAGTCATCATTACACAACTTACACTCAACACCAGTATTACCTATACAGAATAGTAATCATCAGTAGTAATGAGTGATGGTTTGCTCAGATGTTACAGAGGAAGTGTTTCATGTCAGGATGAAAACCTAGTTGTTTTAAAAATGTATAAGTATAGTTGAGTCCCTTTTTTTCTTGTCTTGCAGACCTACAGCGAGTCGTGGCACATCTAAAGGAGTGCACTTTACCTGTTGCGAGGTTGGCCGCACAATCTGTCAAACATCACCACTGGATCAGTGCAGGATGACATTGCCTTTGGAGCAGAGGTATGTGATAGTGTTTCTGACAGGAGGCCCTGGGTCGGATGCTGTTGAGTACATGTGGAGAAAGAGGCGGTGTAGCTCAGTAAAGTGTCAGTGAATGCAGCCGCAGCAGCTGTAATGTGCAAAGGAACAGATCGACACGTGGCATTGGTTTGACCAGTAATGATCTGTGAGGGAGTGGCCTCTCCGGGTGTTGGGGTGTTGTGAAAACATGAGCACAAAAAGAATCCAATTGTCCAAAAAAGGGTGAGAATTTATTTTATAAAGCCAATAAAGAAAACATAAGGAAATTAACTTCCAAATTCAAAGACCAGTGTTAGTGCAAGTTACTTTCAGGGGAGGGGGAAAGAGGAAAAAACCCAGCAGCAGCATTTAGCATAGCCTAGCATGCTGCAGGAGGACAGCTGCAATATAATCCTAAAGGCAGAGTCATAACCTTGAACACAGTTTCTCCAGGTCCTTTTTCACATGCAAAGAAAAAGTAAAAGTCTTCAGATGCTACTTTGCCTAATTCTCTGAGTTGGTTGTTCACACAAAGACTGATGTGATTTTTTACAACACTGAGTCCTTTGCTAAATAAACCCAGGGAGAACCGGAGACGCTCTGAAGACAAAGGTCAACCTGTTTACTGGCCTGATCTGAAAGCAAATAGACACGATGATGGTCCAGTTCACACAATCTTCCAGCAGAGGGAGTCGTTTCTATAGAATAAGCCTCTAAATGAATTCATCACATGGGGCTGATTATTCAGAGCTGCTGTTTGATGTTCATTGAAACATGAAATCAACATGAAGTGGATTAAATGTTTAATCTGGAGCAACGTTGGAGGCCATCAGATCTGAAGAGGAGAAGAAGAAGAAGGATGAAATGTAGGACAGTAGAAGGAAAGGAGGAGGAGGACAAAGAAAAACAAAAAAGGGAGAGTCAGGTTCAGCTTGAGCAGCTCAGACTGACTGCTGTTTGAATCATCGACTCTAATCCGCCTCCTCTCAGACAGCAGCAGCAGGAGGAGGAGGAGGAGGAGGAGGAAGAGGTGCTGCTCTCCAGTCTCAGATTCAGCACCGTCAAGAAACAAACCAGAAGTCACACAGAATCCAAGGCGAGATCCAACCCGACCTTAAAGCCGACACCTGCTGAGCGCTCCTGGTGCAGCCTCTGGCTTCACTGTGAAGACCAGCTTCACGTCTGGTGAGTGTTTTCAACACTGTCATTGGAGAGTTGTGTAGTTTGGAGCCACAGCAGCTCAGAGCAGCTGTACTTTTCTTTTTTGTTTTTTTTTTTAAATGTGATCCACTTTAACCTGGTTTGACTAAAAATACACAACCATGCAGAGAGAGAGGGAAAGAGTCGGAGAGAGAACATTTAAAATCGATTCGGGCAAGTAGGTCAGTCATCGTTTAACCAGAGATAACCTTCACGCTGATGTTGGTGGTGACTAACACGTTTTTTTAAATTCTGCTTAAGATGTGAAGTGAAGATGTTTGGAAGAAGAGAAAGTGTTTATTAGAGGATGAAAGTGATGATGAAGACGACGAGACAGGACTGCCTCAGTGTGAGATGGAAGATGGAGCCTGGAGACGGCTGCCTGTTTGTCCATTAAAGCTCTAACATGGTCAGCAGGACAAAGTGAGGAACAAAGTTTGGAAGCAGCTTCAGCGTTGCCAGCAGAAGATCGAGTTGTGACGCAGTGTGAATTTGATGTCAATGATGAACTCGACTGTGGAAGCTGCCTGCCGTGTTCGTTATGGAGGACGACCTTTGAAGAGTCTGAAGTTTGGGAACAGCTTCAGCTTTTTAATCAAGACGCAGTGAAGCAGTTTTTGCAGTTTTTGCAGTTCAGTATTTCAGAGAGGATAAGATTTGGATGGTTGGGCTCGGCTCAAACAGGAAGCAGCCTCTGACTGATACAGAGGACACTCCTAACATCCAGACGCAGCTTCAGCTTTATGGGAAATCTGGGAAAAGTATAGAGTCTTTCCTCTCAAGACGAAGGTTGGCAGAAGCTTAAGCTTTTTAACACAGAGACAGAGAAGCAGTTTGTTTCTGACAGAAGGTAGGAGCAGAAACAGGAACTACACCATTGGAAGCCTGTCACTGATAGAAAGCTGAAGTTTGATCCAGAAGAAGCTCCAGCTTTTCAACAAACCTTCGATGAAGTCTGGAAGCAGCTGGATGTTGTAACAAAGAAAGAACCTGTCCAGCAAATAAAGTTCAGAAGAAGTCGGAGTTAACAAAGCTTGGAAGCACTCCCTCTCCTTCCAAGATGAAGTTTGGCAGCAGTTTTTGTACCCTGAACGTTGGCGGCCGCAGGTTTTCCTTCTCGGCCGAGCTGATGAAGCGCCTTCCTCTGAGCAGGCTCAGCCGGCTGCATCGCTGCGTCTCTGAGAGCGAGCTGCTGGAGCTCTGCGACGACTACGACCGTGACAGGAATGAGTTTTTCTTCGACCGGCACTCGGAGGCCTTCAGCTTCATCATGCTGTACGTGCAGCACGGCAAGCTGCGCTTCGTGCCGCACATGTGCGAGCTGTCCTTCTACAACGAGATGCTGTACTGGGGCCTGGAGAGCTCGGACCTGCAGCCCTGCTGCCAGCGACGTCTCGACGACCGCATGTCAGACTGCTTCGTCCACTTCTTCCCCGAGGAGGAGCCGCGGGGTCCAGAGGTGCCTCGCAGCCGCTGGCTGGAGAGGATGAGGAGGACGTTTGAGGAGCCCACCTCTTCGCTGGCAGCGCAGATACTTGCGTCGGTGTCGGTGCTGTTTGTCATCATCTCCATGGTGATGCTGTGTGCTAGCACTTTACCGGACTGGAAGGCTGCCGAGACCTTGGACCAGCACAGGTAGGGCCCCTTCCACACCTCTTCATCCATGTTTTGACTTGCTCCCTGCCTCTCATTGGTTCTCCCTCTCCTGTCTCTCTCTGATTGGCTGTCCCACCTGCAGGATCATCGAGGCGGTCTGTATTGGTTGGTTTACGGCTGAGTGTATCGTCCGTTTCCTGGTGTCTCGTGATAAATGTGAGTTTGTCCGTCGTCCTCTGAACATCATCGACCTGTTGGCCATCACTCCATATTACATCTCCGTTACCGTGACGATTCTGACGGGGGAGAACTCTCAGCTGCAGCGCGCCGGCGTCACACTGCGCATCCTACGCATCATGCGCATCTTCTGGGTGATCAAGCTGGCGCGTCACTTCCTGGGCCTGCAGACACTTGGCCTGACGCTGCGTCGCTGCTACCGCGAGATGGTGATGTTGCTTGTCTTCATCTGTGTTGCCATGGCGATCTTCAGCGCGCTAGCTCAGCTACTGGAGCATGGTCTAGACCTGGAGGATGGAAACCAGGACTACGCCAGCATCCCCGCCGCCTGCTGGTGGGTCATCATCTCCATGACGACCGTGGGCTACGGTGACATGTATCCAGTGACGGTGGCGGGCCGCGTGCTCGGCGGCCTCTGCGTGGTGAGCGGCATCGTGCTGCTGGCGCTGCCCATCACCTTCATCTACCACAGCTTCGTCCAGTGTTACCATGAGCTGAAGGTGCGCTCCGCCCGCTGCAGCCGCAGCCCGTCGGCCGACTTCATCAACTAACAACAGCACTGGACAGGAGGTGGACACCAAGTTACCAAACACCACAGCTGTTCACTCAACACCGAACCAGTCCAATCCGGTTGATCACCTGATCTGACCGTTGCTTTTCATTTGCTGTTGGCTGCAGGTCTCTCTCAGGTTTAATCCCAAACACGAGCATCAAACGTTTGTCTTGTTTTACTGCCTCTGTAATCACTGCTACAGTTTCATGTGTGCGACCTGATGGAAACTATTGGTGAACAGCCACAGTGTTCAGAGGCAGTTACATAATAAATCTTCACTCATTTACCTGAGTTTTTACAAAGGAATCAGGGCAGTAAACACCCACACAGCTGTGCAGAGACTCGTACGAAGATCCTCATGACTGAGATCCATTTAAAGCCACATACATATTCATCTATCTGCTGGAAACGGCTCAGTGTTGGCTGGAATTGATGTCCATGGGTTGAACGTGGATGAACTGGACACTGAACATGGGTGTGACCGCGTCACATCGACCTCTTAATTGATTGGCTGTCGTTGTAGAGCTTGTGTTTGTGTCACATTGGAGCCTCCGTCAGATTTCCTCTGCTGCACAGTTCAGTCCAACCAAATCTAGGTCGCGATGACTGCATCATTATATTTATATCACTGAAATATTATTATTTATTTTGAAAACTATGGAAACAAACACTCATATTGCATCGGTCCTGGTTTGGTATGTTGAACCTCAGACTGAAAATGCCACATGTTGAATAGATAAACACACATGAACTTGTATTTAGAAGAGAATGCAGAACTCAGACCTGGGTGTAAAATGATCAAGAGAAAAAGAGTCAGTCAAACGCTGAAGGTGTATTTATGAACTTTATTTAATCCTGAATTGAGAATCATTTTGTTTATATTCACATTTTTCATGGACTCGTTCGTTAGTAGATGCTTTTATTCAGATGAAAGAGCGGCTGATGTGCAGAGACCTTGACAGAAGTATCAAGAGCTTCATCTATTCAACAAGTGCAAACAGGTCAGACAAAGAGGTGTAAGGTGCTTGATATAAAGATGAAGATGATGGTTGACAGCTGTGTGTGATGGACTGGTGATACTGGGAGTGTTGATGGTTCCAGTGTAAACCAGGGGTGAGGAGCCGTCCCCCGTCCTCCCCTCTCCCAGGACAGACTGCACTCCTTCAGCTGTTTGTGTTTGTTTTTTGGACAGTTGTGGGTTAAACTCTCTGGTTGTAACTGGACACCATCCACGGTTTCCACGGCGACGGCAGACTCAGAGACAGGAAGTGGAAGTGTTGGAAACATTTGGTTTTGAAAGTGAGGATAGACGAGCTGCTGGAGTGTGAAATGTCTCGCTGAAGAAAGACTTCTTCTTCTTCTTCTTCTTCTACCAAAGCACAACTACACGGACTCTCCCTTTAATCTCCAAACACTTTTTATTCCTTCTTTTTTCCCTCTGTTCTTTTTTTATTTTCTAAGCATCAGAACATGTTAATAATCACCATCTTTCTTTTCTGTTGCACACACAGCTGTAAAATAAAGCACATCATTGTATCCACTCAGGTTTCCATGTCCTCACTAAACATTTTCTATCTGTTTTATGTTGTTTTTTTGGAACAGAAACACAATATAATGATATAATATTGAAAACAGTGGGAAAAGACATTAACAACCTGCTGCACAATGTAAGAGCCCAAAGCTTGTGTCACTGTGGTGAAGACAGTTAGACTGAGGGAGGCCGGGGGTTAAAGCTGAGCTCTCATGTGATTCACAAATGGTTTCAGCCATTTGTTGACATTATCAGAGGAACTCCAAGTCATGACTGTCGATCTCTGTTTCTCATGTCTGAGACATTACATCACCTCCAGCAGTCGATGTGTCCGGCTCAGTGGGTCGATGGCTCTCTTCTCTACATCAGCAACATCATAACAGTCACTGAGGGATCTACTGTAGACAGATGGACAGACAGACAGACAGACAGACAGATAGATAGATAGATAGATAGACAGATAGATAGACAGACAGACAGACAGATAGATAGACAGACAGATAGATAGATAGACAGACAGAGATAGATAGACAGATAGATAGATAGATAGCTATAAGCAACATGATGAAAATTGACAGGTATTTTTAAAAGACGTCCAGTTGTCTATAGACTGTGGATTATGGATGATGCTGAAATCCCTTCAGCCCATTTTCGCTGTTAACTTTTCCCGCCATTTTTCCCCCCTTTTCGCGTTTTTTTTCTTCGTAAACTCCATCTTTTATCCAAACTCCATCGAACTTGGTACAAGTCGTGTTTCGACGACACAAAACACACCGTCCATGTTTGATTTCACATATAACAAAGTTTATCAAGATTTTAAAAAGTAAACACAAAGTGGGCGTGGTTTAAACTATTCAACCTGCTGTTGGGAAGTTTCATTCAGTCAAAACCACGAGACTGCGTCCAAGTTACGTCACTGTCACAAGCTCACAGTGGCCGCGCACGTATCCAGGATTTGTTGACTTCATCTTTTAACACGGATCGAACACTTTTAGAAGTTATTTTTTATTGATTGATTACAGCTCGGCATCGCCGCGGACGCCTCTTCCGCCGCGGGTCCTTCAGCGTGTGTCTGACGTCATCACGCAGCGCGTAGTGGGCATCAGCAGGAGGAGCAGCATTCAGCTGAGCGTTAGAGGCAGGTGAACTGTCCGCGTGTCCAGGTGTGTTTTACCTGAGAGACCCGTACCTCAACATGTACTACAAGCTGAACGGAGTGACGCAACGGCTCACCGGAGCCCCCGCCTCCGCCTACAACCCGCAGGTGAGACCGGATCAGCGCCTGACCTTAGAGCCGAGAGACCAGCTAATGCTAATGCTAACAGAAACAGTAGAAGAGATTATCACCACCAGAGATCCAGTGAATCGATACACGGTTGATCATTACTGACACATGTTAATAATATGTGCCAGTCATTTGATTAAGGATGAGAAATGATCAGTTGATCTTCTCACTGATCGATCACTTCTGATCAGTAATCAAACAGCTGCAAACTGGGTTTGGACAGATCATGGATAGACACAGAATATTCAGTGATCGTCTCTGTATTGATCAAATGTAGATGAGAAGAATAAAGTGATCTTTATTTAAAAGACCAAATATTTGATCGATTAATGAAGAAACAAGTAACAATTGATCGATCAATGATGAATACAACTTCAGTGACTCGGATTAATCAATACATAAAATGATTTGTTTCTCATAAGCCTGTTTCTTTTGCTCACAACCACTGATCACTTTTGTAATTGATTAATTCGATAGTTAGCATCTTGATAATCGGATCATTGATCGGTAAAAAGTGTAAAATGTAAATCAGTTGTTTTTCTGTCAAACAGCTGCAGGTGAAAAAGTCTGTTTGTCCAGATCCTGGATCAGTTTTTAATCACTGATCAAACTCTGACACACCAGAGGAGATATATTACTGATACATGTCTGAACTCACTAATCAATGAACACAGCAATAGTTAATGTTGGTGAATCAAATCGATTGATCGGGTGATCATCATCGTCGCTCCAGCTGTGAACCAAACACACGAGGTTAGTTGAACTTTAAAGCTCAAACATCAGGTTGTGGACAAACGAACGCTGTGACCTGCAGCTGTTTGACAGTTTGTTCTCACTCAACTGTTGTAAACAACAAACAGCTGATTATTATTTAACATATTGATCAACTGTTTGACAGTTTCAGCTTCTTTCTCTTCTTGTTAATTGAAGATCAATTTATATTTACTGCTGCTCAAACTCAAATACGATCATCAATTATTGATAATATTTGGCTGCTTAAGACTTTTCTATAAAGACGTTTATGACTGTCACAACTAAACATCCAGCTGAGCTTCACACAAAGTTGATAATCAGTTATTATATTGATGACCGATCAATCAATCAATGTGCTGTGTTTATGTTTTCACTATGACATTGATCCATAGGGGAAAAAAAACTGATGATCATCATTAAAATATTCAGTAAATTCCTCCGTCCAAAGTCTGATGTGCAGCGGCTGCTCTGGGATCAGTTTCCCACTGGAAGCTGTAAAAGATGTTTCAATAGACTGGTCTGAGGTCTGTTGGTGTAACGTGGTTATAATACAATGATTGATCATAATGTAGTTCTTCTACCTGTCTGTTAAACTGTGAATACAGGTGTTTTTGTGCTACCTGTTTTAAAGTATCTTCTGTTTACATTGTATTCAGATGTATTGCTTTAGATTGGCCTTTGGACCGCCCACCTAATTAGCATACCGAGTTAGAAATACATGAATCAAAGCTGTCACCTGGTCGTCCACTGCTGACATATTAAACAGACCTGTGTCTCCACAGGGTCTACGTCCAAATGTCCCACCTGTCAGTCCTCCAGTCGTCTTTGCGTCTCCGACCAAACTGGCGTCAGAGGCAGGAAGTCACGTCGAGTACATGGGACCCAACAAAGTCCAGGAAATGCAGAAACTATTCCAGGTGAGTTGCCTGTGTGTAGCTCCGCCCCCTCTACACACCTGTGTCAGCCAGTCAGTTGACAGGATTGTATTAGCGGGTCTTTGAGGTCAGTGAACAGGGTGTAAAGGTCAAAGAGGAGGTCGTAGTGGCCCTTGAATATATTTAAGGGTCCTTGAAGGGAGGTTGTCAGTAATATGTTACCAGTCCTGGAGGATGTTCAAGGAGCAGGCTGAGACCCAACCCAGAGTTGGTCCTGGGGGAGGGTTCAGTAATCAATGAATATGTCCTTGATAATATCTCAGGGGTTTGGGAAGGCCACAGTGAAAATGTCTGTAGGACCCTTGAGAGAGTTTTCAAGAAGTTCCAGTCCTCCTTGACTATTTTTAGGATCCTTGAAAAACTTTCAAGGTCTTGGCGGTGGCTCCTGTGGTCTGTGATTTCCTGTAGTTTGATCTCAGGTGTGTTTGTTGTGATCATGTGACCTGTATGAGGTGATATAAGCCCCACCCCTCACCTGTCTCCTCCTCTGTGTCTCAGAAAGCAGACGGGGTCCCGGTCCATCTGAAGAGGGGCCTGATAGACAAGCTGCTGTACCGGACCACCATGGGTCTGACTGTGGGGGGTGCCGTCTACTGCCTGGTGGCTCTCTACTTAGCCGCGCAGCCCGGCAACAAGTGATGCTACAGAGACGCTGCGCTCTGATTGGACCAGATGTTTCCAGTGTACATGAAGTGTGAATGGATGATGAGGCGTTCAGGGACAAATGGAGGTTTTTGACAGTGTTCAGGGACAGTGTGTCTGCAGAATAAAAACACTTTGTACAGAAATATTCCTATAGTGTGATGACTTGATAATAAAGTATATTTTGTTGTAAAAGAATCAGCGCGTGTTTGTGTTTTTACTCATTTAATGTTTAAATAAACACATACTTAACTTTTGAGCCAGTCCTGGTTTTACATGTCAGAGTATAGAGCTGGAAACATCTGTCAGACAGATGTTGAGGCCAGTTTCAGAGGGAGACGCGTGTAAAAATTCAAACATAACTGGCTCAGATGTCCCAGGGGACGGAGCTGTTTGTTCGTCTCGTCTCCTCCTGAGCCCGTCTTTATGAATCCTGATCCTCCTCATTATCTGTGGATTATAACTCTGGATTATCAGAGGATTATCTCTTCTCTCAGCTTTATTATTGTCATCATGAACCAGCAGACCTCAGATCAGCTTCACCTGAGAACAGAGATCCTGCCTGACTACCTGGTTTGAAGCCGTGTGTTTCTGTGCAGGTGGAACAAAAGAAGCCGTGAGGCAGAGGAGAGGAGGATTTCATCAGATCAGATGTTCAGTCCGCAGAGTGAAACCTGTCGTCAGATCCCTGATGAAACGTTTCACAGCCCGTGTGCAGGTTTTTTCCCTTTGTGTATGGTGGATGTAGGTGATGGACCTGCTCATTCTGTCAGGAAACAGGTTCAGCTTTTATCTGACGACCTCCGCATCCTCACACACACACACACACTCATCCTTTCATCTTCGTCCTTGGTTCGATGCAGAGGAATTTGAATGGAGTCTGTTCAACAGTGAAACTACTGAGGCTGAAAATCTGCACAGAGTCGGAGGAGTCGCGTGTTACCGACATCCACGAGTTCAGATTTAGAAGTGAACAAACTGATTCAGCTTCATCAGATCACACTTCATATGTCACACACACACACACACGCACACACACACTGAGCTCAGCTTGATGAGACAACACGATCCAAATATTGTGTTGCGTGTCATATTACTGGCCCTGTTGCCATGGGGACGGTGATGGGATGCTCGAGGTGAGGCGTCACGGTAACAGATCACATCACACACGCAGCTGATAGACCAACAGTCTGAACTCTGTTCAGTTTATTAGGAACACTCAAACCTCACAGCATCATGTGCTCGTTGTGTTTTTCATCTTCTTACTTCATTAGATACCAAATTATTATTCAGATTATTTTTCTTTTCTTCTTCCTGTTGCATCACAAAACCAAAACCAACACATTACCACAGCAGACAACGGAATAGTTCAGGAGGAATCTTTAAAAGATACAAGAGCTTAATTCCCCTTGGGTGTTAGCTGCAAAAAATTCAAGATGGCCGCTCCTTCTGACAAGAAAACGTCTTTTTTTCCCTCTCTAAACAGATTTACTTAAAATTCTCCCATTGGAATGATTTAGGTGTTAAATTACACATTTAACAAGAACTGAAATTTAGCACAAAAGAAACAACAACAACAACAACAAAAAAAAAAAAACACAAGTTCTCTTTGAGTGTCTCTCCTCTGTTCAACGTGTTAGCCACGTAACAATTCAAGATGGCCGCCACTTCTGATAATGAAATAAATGAAACATTTTAAACGATATAAAATAATATTCGATTAATATTAATTAGATTGTGAGATGATTATACTCTGTCAAACTGGTTATGTAGCTGATGCATGGATGTAATTCCTCTGCCAGCAATGGTGGCCATCTTGGAAAATCGTGGCCTAATGAAAATGTAAGCGGTGGATAATGGAATCTTTTCAAAATAAAGGCCTCAGAGGAAAAAACAAACAGATGTGTTTGATGTTTGTGTTCACATTGGAAGGATAGTTACAGTTCATCAGTACAAACTTCTCATCATGATGTGACGTATAAAATCCCACCCCCAGCTCCACCCCCCACCCTGAGTCTGGTTCTACCGGTGTTTAGTTTTCCTCTCCACTGGTCCTGGATCTGTTCCCTCTGTGGTACTGTGAGGCCTTGACCCGACTCTGTGCCTTGAGCGCCTTACAAATGGAACTGAATGGAACTGAATTGAATTAGAGTCTGACCCAGAATCCTGTTTCACGGTCTCCACAGTGACGAAGAACATCAGGTCACTGTCTCCATGGTAACTACAGGGATAAGCCTGTGCAGACCAGCAGAACTTTTCAAGTCAAACACTAATTCAGTTTGACACTGTTGTTTTAAAATTTCACAGCCCGTCTGCTTATTAATGGCCACAAGCTCAACTGGAAAGCTCCATGTTATTGTTTTTTTCCCCAGTCTGATCGATTAAAAATTGATTAGGCTATAATCACTAATTAATTTCTGTGACCTGCTGTGACCTCAGCAGCCTCACAGGAAGTTAATTAAGAGCAGCAGCAGCAGCAGCAGCAGCAGCAGCAGCAGGGAGGATTAAACGAGCTCCTCACTTGTCAACAGCCCTGTGATTAACATGCAGGCAGCACAGAGCTGTGATTGGCTGCAGTCACTGTAAATTGTTACCTGATGATGTCATGAATATGCAAATTTGCAGCTGCAGCTTCCTTCACTCAGGACATGAAGTTCTCATTCAGCAATGGATCACGGTGTGTCGGAGTCTGATCAGGGTGCAGCTTCAGGACATTTATTGTGAAAGGGTTCATCAATAAGGCCCAGATGACTGAGAGCGATCATGATCAGATTATTAACTGTTTGGTGATTAAACATTGAGTTCAATGTTAATGCACCAATCTGCATATTAATGAGGTTCAGCTGCTCTGATTGGTCGCTGTGATTCAGTGTCTTAAAGACTGATCATTAATTATCATCAGTAGAGTCAGTTCATTAACATGAGCTCATCAGTCATCATTACATCATCACATCACAGACATGATAATATAAATTAGCAAAATCAAAGATCCTCATTGATACCCATTTTATTTTATTTTATTTTATTTTTTATTTTATTTTAGTTTTATTCCTCCATGCAGTTCCTGACCGCTCCACCAGGCGGCAGTAACCCGCCTTTGCCCTGAAGCGTCTACGACTGTAAACACCACAGAAGAAGAGGTCGTTGTTTGTTTCGCAGTGGCGGAAGCAGAAGAAGCAGAAGAAGAAGAAGGAGGAGGAGAAGAAGAAGAAGAAGAAGCGGTACTCTGCTACAGACAGGGTGTGTTTTGTTGGATTAACGTACCGGGGACAGACACCGGTGGATTAAACCGATCTGCGGTGAGTCTGACCGGCTCGAGGCGAACGTTACTCGGCTTCAGAAAACTTCTCCGCTCGGTTTGTTCACACAGTAGCCCGCTGTAGCGTTAGCCGTTTCCTGTTACCTTCAAACAAACCGAGAGTTCACAAACTATTTACTCATCAAGCCAAATCAACGGTCAGTAACGTCCATAAACGGCAGCTCACGGTACCGGACAGACGGACCGAGCGCTCGATGGACGTGTCGGTGATTCATCAGTAAGAAAACAGAACCTCGCTTAGCTTCGGCTCCGCTAACAGCGGCTAGTAAAGTTCAGATAAACTTTAGGAGCTAAGTGCTAACAGTGTTAGCAGATGTAGCAGAGGGCTGCTCCAGAAAGCGGGTTGTGTGAAAACTCTGAGTAAGTTAACCCTGATGAGGGAAACTCTGGGTTTTCTGTTCCAGAAAGTGAAGTAACTGAAACGCTGAGTCAGTCACCATGGTAACAGACTCTGTGAACATAACCTGCTCGCTGGCAGGTTTTCTTGAAATAACCCCGAGTTTCTTCGCTTCCTCTCGCATCAAAATCGCTGAGACAACATGGCGTGTCCGTTCCTCCCAAACCAGACTGACACTGAAGCGCAAATTATTAGAAACGCTTTGCGCCGCGAGGCCGGTTAGAGTTTAGGCTGAGGACCATCACCTCAGCCTCTGTCAAAGTGGGTGGAGGTGGCCCCCCACCCGTTGGGCCTCTGCCTTCTTTCTGTTGGCTGAGCAGAACTCAGATGTTTGTTTTTTCTCAAACAGTATTTTATTGAGTGTTCATGTACACAGTCACATTTGAAATGCAGCCTGCTAAACTATAAATGTACAGGCTAAACATATCAAGCTTTCATTTACTGAGGTATTAAGTGGGGGGGGGGGCTGCAGCGGTGTTTGATTTCCGCCTCCATGAGGACCTCGAGCTCAATCAGGCTGAAGTAACCTGATCGCTTTTTGATTTTATGTCATGGTGACACTCGTGGTTCTCTTGCGCATGGACCTTTTTATAGTGGTTGTGCACGCGCGTAACTCAAGGTGAACCTACTCAGAGTTGATTGAACTAATTCATATCAGCTTTTCTGGAACCGGAAGCTCAGAGTTTCCGTCTCAGAGTAAGTTCACTCAGAGCTGAGAGACAGACTCAGAGTTTGTTGAACCCGCTTTCTGGACCAGCCCTCAGGTCTCTATCGGCGGGAGGCGGGTGTTTGACCGTGTGTGTGTGTGTGTGTTTTGTGACTGACAGATGTATTATTATCGGTATGAGAACACGGAGGTCAGCTGCTGCTACAAGTATCTGATGTTCAGTTACAACATCATCTTCTGGGTGAGTCACAGCATCATCACCACCATCATCATCATCATCACACTCATACATCCATCTGCTCACGTTCTCACTTTTGTTTCTGTTCATGAAGTTCATATGTTGTTCTTATCATACAGATCTGTTTACCTGCTGACGTGTTGACTTGTTTACCTGCTGACGTGTTGACTTGTTTACCTGTTGACTTGTTTACCTGCCATGTTATCCAGTTACCCACTGACTTGTTTACCTGTTGTTTACTGGTTGACTGACTGACCTGCCTGTTGACCTGATCACCTGTGTAAGTGACTTGTTGACCCGATCACGTGCCGGGATGCTTTACCTGCTGATGTTCATATGTTGACCTGGTGACGTGGTGTGTTTACCTGAAACTCGTAGAATAAATACACAATCTTAAGATTTTAAAAACAAGAATGGACCTACTTCCTGTAGTTCAGTGTTGTCATGGTGATGATGAGGGGGTGTGGCGACAGACCCAGGGTCTCTTCAGTTGTCCAGCTTCACATCGCTGACTGTGTAAATGCACAGGTTCATCTAAACTGGCCTGTTGCTCACATGTAACTTTGTGCTGTGTTTTTTGGGGGGGGGGGGGGGCTTCTGATATTCACACCCCTGACAACGGTGATGTCATTTTCCAAGAGAATTGATAGGTCAGGAGGCGGAGCTTTTCGCCCTGGAGATCTCAATCTGGAACATAACCTGCTCCGGACCACGTTAGCCGTTCAGCATAAGTTACCATGGAAACCAGAGTTAACCCCGAAGTTACCTGGCTGAGGTCAGATCCTGCTTCGTGGTCCAGACCCCTGGAGCTGCTGAAATCTGTGCTGACATGAAAACAGAGGTGTGGTGAGAGGAGTCCGCCTCCGTCTGAGGCAGGGTTTCTCTGATTCTTTCATCTGGGTGTTGGCGGAGAAGAAGCGGTGTCTGCACTTCCTGTTTAGAGCAGAACAGAGTAAAAACCTGTCTGCGGCTGAACAGGAAGTGTCACGAAGGAGTGTCGGCTGTTATGAAACATCCTGAACCACAGACACAGAAACAGTTTGAGAATAAAACTGCAGCTACAGACACGTCAGTTCTTCATCTTGAACCAAACATGTGACAAACACTATCAAATATCAATCAATGAAGGAGGTCTCACTCTGCCTGTTTTATCAGGGGATGACTTTTTAGACAAGTATCCCAGCATGCATTTCACACCAACCACCAGCAAAGGCAGACGTGAAGCTGTTATCTTTTCCGTCCTGCAGCTGCAGTTGTGTTGATATGATGGTGCCGTCTCAACGCTGGTGTGTGTGTGTGTGTGTGTGTGTGTGTGTGTGTGTGTTGCAGTTGGCTGGAGTTGCCTTCATCGCAGCTGGTTTCTGGGCCTGGAGTGAAAAGGTGAATCAACACACACACACAGTCAGAACAAACATATTGACCATGAACTCAATAAAACAGCGTGTAGCTCAGTCAATGATTTGTATGATAAATGATTAATAATTAATCAAACTACCGTCCTAGAAAACATGCTCCTCCCTCTTTCTAACCTGTGCCAAGTGGTGTGTGGGTCACTTCTATGGCCAGCAGGGGGCAGTGAAGCATCTAAAAGCTGTTTGTCAATGTGGATGAGGTGGACTGACTGTGCTGCTCTGGGCCCACAGGGAGTCCTGCTGGACCTGACCCAGGTGACCCAGCTGCACGGCTTCGACCCCGTCTGGTTGGTGCTGGTGGTGGGTGGAGTCACTTTCATCCTGGGCTTCGCCGGTTGTGTGGGAGCTCTGAGGGAAAACATCTGTCTACTCAAGTTTGTACGTTAAAAACCTCTGTTTGCTCTGGTTTCAAGGTAAAAACATCTGGATGCTCAAGATTTGTTTTTGTTCTGTTGCTGTTTTTCTTTCCGTCCAGTTTTCGGGGGTGATCGGCTTCATCTTTTTCCTGGAGCTGTTGGCCGCGGTTCTGGCCGTGGTTTTTCAGAGTCAGGTCCGATCGTGGATCAATGAGTTCTTCCTGACCAACATCAGAGCGTACAGAGACGACATCGACCTGCAGAACCTCATCGACTCTCTCCAGAAGATGGTGACTCATCGCTCCATTAACTTAACTCTGCTCATCAACTTTTAAACCTTCAGGACCTGGAACCATGACAGAACCATGTTTGATGTGATGTTCTCTGACAGATCTGTGTTTGATGTGATCTTCTCTGACAGAACAACTGCTGTGGAGCTCAGGAACCACACGACTGGGACCAGAACGACTACTTCAGCTGTAACGTCACTAATCGCAGCAGAGAGAAGTGTGGGGTTCCTTTCTCCTGCTGCATTGCTGATCCAGCTGTGAGTTTACAATCAATCAGTACTACGTTAATACGCATCGCTCATCACCATGGTGACAGAGAAACACAACATGTCCGGTGCTGGTTCTGACGGCTGCAGCCTGTGTTTGTGTGTGTGTTTCAGGACTTGGTGGTGAACACTCAGTGTGGTTACGACGTGAGGAACCTGCCCAAGGTGAGGTTTCTAACGGCATCGTTTTAATGATGTCATCACAGGAAGTTGGTTACTATGGTTACTGTGGTTCCCTGATGTTGTGTGTCGTGCAGGGCAAATGGAGCGATTATATCTACACTAAAGGCTGCATCGCAGCGCTGGAGGACTGGTTACCAGGAAACCTCTATACGGTCGCCATCATCTTCATCGTCATCTCTCTGCTGCAGGTACGTCACAGTCCAGATACTGTGTACTGTGTACTGTGTACTTCACTGTACTGGTACCAGTGTGTACAGCAGTAGTTCAGTGTATTCACTGATACTGATTCTGTCACATTTTACTTCTTGCATCTGAAAGTCTTAGGGAGTTTCACACAGACCTTGTTTGGTCTGAACCAGATCTACAGGTGTAAAAGCTCCCTGGACCATGGTCTGGACCAAAGACCTGAAATCTGGTCCGACCAAAAGACGTGGTCTCAGTCTGGACCAAACTAAACCATGGTTCAGACTTCTGTAGCTTTAACAGGAAGTAGCGGTGGTTCACGAGCTAATCAGAGGAGAGCTGTGGTGACGTGACTGTGTCACACACACACCTGTTTACAGACCAAACACACCTGGACCCTGAGTTCAGACTGTCAGGTGTGGAAACGGCCGTAAACTCAAAGTTTTGTTTTTTCATCTATAAATCAATAATCAATCAGTAATAACTGTTTGAACCTGTTTACCTCCCATACTGACCTCCCTCTCTCACTCTCTGATCAGATGGTGGGGATTTACCTGGCCAGGACGCTGATCGCCGACATTGAAAAAGCCAAGTTCAGCTACTGAAGTTGACACCTGTAGGGGGCGGGGCTTAACACCAGGTGTTACCTGACCAAGTCTTTTAATTCAGACACGTGCCTTCTTCCTCTTCCTCTTCTTCCTCTGTTGTGTCTTCACACCATCAGTTCAGTCTAGTCTTTTGATGATGAAGTTGCTATGACTGGAAACATGGCCTTTGTTTGTTTGTTTGTTTGTTTGTTTACATCGGCTGAGAGGCTGAAGTCTTAACAGGTGTTCTTTTGTTTCAGTCTGAGAGATCCACCTGCATCTTTGTCGACTCGTGAGGTCGTTTTCATATTCAGACGTAATGTGAGCGACTGATCAGAACCAAACTGCCTTCATGCTTCCTGCATTTAAAGCTGCAGCTTCTACTGTTTTCTACTGTCTGAATATGTGTTGAACCATTGTGACCTTTGACCTTTGAATCAGTGCCTCCTTAACCGCCATCCGCCTCAGTTTCAGTGATTTAAAAATAAATAAAAAAGTGCCTGTGTTTAGTGTGAGTAAGTTTTGGCGCTGAGAGAAGGCGGAGTCAGTGATGTCATCCAGGTGTGAACCACTACTTTGGTGTTGGTGTCAAACTAACAGGTTGAATCTCTATCCAATCAGAGCAGAGCACATAATGATGGTTCAGCCTCCAATGCTGACACTTCAAAATAAAAGCACATGATTTATGGTCATTTTACGTGTTGGACAAATCTGACGCTGAATATTTTCTCCACTGATCAAACTGTGTAGGAGTTTTAGATTCCGATGAATTTCTGTCGATTGATTAATCAATTTATTGACTGATTGTTGCATAAAGATGAAACAGGACTGCGAAACTGTCAAAGTTTAATTTGGCCATTGACAAAAGTAAAATCGTGGACTGTTCCTTTAAAAGGATTCAGGTCATGTGGTCGCACGTTCGATCAAATATGAAGGTTGTGAAACTTTATTGACACTGGATTCATGTTAACAAGCTTTGAATAAATAAAGTGTTTATGTTTGTGCGAATAAAGGTTTTCAGGATGTTTGAGCCAATCGCAGTGAACCAGAGAGAATATTCAGAATTAATGTTTAAAACTTCAGCTTTAATTCTTTTATTCTTCTTTGTTTGTCTTTGTGTTGATGCATTAATGGATGAGTGATTATTGGTTTGTGTTAAAGGACCAGACAGCTTTTATTCTGAAGGGATTCTGTTTTTTATAAAAGTGAATTTTTTATCTTTTTATATTCTACAAAATAAAAACTGAAGTTTGGTCTGAGTTTGTTGTTGGAGCTTTTCTTCTTGGATCAAAGTGAAACAGGTCATTTAAGAAAATAAAGTGTTTTATTCTGAAGTCCGTTCTTTGCCACTTCCTGTCTGATCCTTCACTGAACTTCACACATTCCTCGGTTGAACTCCTCTGATCATCAACCTGTTTAATCTCAGCTGTGTCTCAGTGCCGTCTGATGATCGATGAGTAGAAATCTATCAATAACCGATGAGTGTCTGTCAACACACGCGCTGATGAAAGCTTTAAGCTTCCCGCTCAGTCTTTCTCAAGACACTCTGTTCAGTCACTTCCTCTGCTCCGTGTGTGTGTGTGTGTGTGCGTGCGTGCGTGTGTGTGTGTCCACGTGGCGGCGCTGCTGAGCTCCATCTGACACACTGGAGACTCTGCAGTGCAGCAGCAGCAGCTTCTCTGAAATCTGACCCCCCCTCCTTCTCTCTTTCTCTCTCTCTCTCTGTGTTAACCCCCCCGCCCCCTCCTCCTCCTCCTCCTCCTCCAGGGGAAGCGCGCGCTGCCAGAGCAGGCGGAGTCGGAAACGCGCAGCAGCGTCGGTCCGTCGTGTCTGCGGCTCCGCGGACTCTCTCGCCTCCCTCTCGGCTGTCGGATCCTCCGGGGAGCGGCTTCTTCTTCCAGCCCGCAGGAAAGCGGCGGATCTTCGGTCTCACGGACGGACGGACCCCGGCGGGCAGCGCGGCGGGGACAGACCCGGCTCGGCTCGGCTCGCTTCCTCCTCCCCCCTCCCCTCCTCCGGTGCGGTGGAAAAACCCGGACGGAGGCCCGCAGTGTGCGCTCAGCCTCCCGCAGGCCTCCGGCCCGGACTCCCGCTTTTCTCCAGGAAAATGGACGGATTCACCGGCAGTTTAGGTGAGTCCCGCGCGCTGCTCGCGCCCTCAACATCACCTGGTCACCTGTCCGTGCAGCGGCGGGAAGGTGCTAGCCGCACGCGCCTCTGGCGGCTTTACACGTGTCACTGCTGTATTTATCAGAAAGAGTCTGCACCGCCCCTCCGGCGGCTGCTGGGCCACAAAAGCAAGTGCTCCCCCTCAAGTAGACTCTGCAGAGACCTGGACCCCCCCAAAGATAAAGACCTAGATCTGTTAGAGACCAGTAGAGACCAGTAGAGACCAGCAGGGAGCTCAGACTGAAAAACATCTTTAAACCCTTTATTGTCTCAGAGACTCTGCAGGTCCTCAAACCACAGCTTGGAAACCACATTGTGTGTGTGTGTGTGTGTGTGTGTGTGTGCGTGCGTGTGTGCGTGTGTGCGCGCGCAGTGCCATAATGTGTGTGGACTCTGATCTGCAGAACAAAGAGTCAGGAAATGATTTATTTATTCATCCAGTCTGTTCACACCTGTGTGTGTGTGTGTGTGTGTGTGTGTGTGTGTGTGCACGTGCGCGCCAGGATGCAGTCTATAAACAGTGCAATAAAACAGAGAGCACTGGTGCTGCAGATCATATGAAGTGATTGAACTTGATTAAAACGTTGCTCAGTTTGTTTCAGTTCATTCAAACCAATCAAACTTTATTGGCGTGTCACCTGAGACACAGGTGAGTGCAGGTCTGAGTGTTGGAGGATCAAACAAACACTGAGATAACATCAATCAAGGGATGATCAGTGATCTTGACCTTGTGTTCTGCGCTGTGATTGGTGGAAGCTCCTGTTTTGTTTTGTTTTGTTTTTATTCAAAGTGATTTTCTGACGTCTGAGAGTTTTCACAATTAAGATCTTATCTCAGGTGATCAGTGTCACAGATCAGGATCAGCTGGATCAGGCTCCAGGTTCAGATCTGGACTTGACTCTGACTCGGTCTCTGATTTGATAAACGGGTTCCAGAGAATCAGGCTGAATTCATCCACTTTACCACGTTACTTTGAATTCTGGGTAAATGATGATGTTTTTTTTTTCATTACAAAACAAAACAAACGTCCGTCGAAGGAGCCACGTTCCTCCACCGAGCTTCGTTCTTCTTCTGCAGCTTTATCCGGCCACAGCTGTGATTCTGGGGCTGTGTGCAGCTTCTGATCGGTGCAGGGCTTGCTGGCTGTTCCCATGACGTTTTTGACCTGTCTTTGTTTTTGTGAAACAGTTTTGCGCTGATTCAAAGTTTCGCACCAGTCCGACCTCGTTCTGCCTGAACGGGACGCCATCTTTTCAGGAGCCGTCGTTACAAACCACAAAAACAACACGTAAACAAACAGACGACAGAAAATAACAGCGTTATGACGTGTAAAATGATGGTGTGTACACGTCAGTTGAGTTTACGTGGGGGGGGGGGGGGGGGGGGGGGTCAGACCCACAGAGAGAAGCCTCTCCACATCTGACTCTAGATCAGCCTCAAGAGAAAAACATTAACCCAACTCATCTATAAACTGAGCTGATTGAAGGCCACATTGTGAACATCTGGATTTATTGGACTGTTCCAAACAGCTGTGGCTGATAGGGTTGTCATGACGATCAAAGTTTAGCTGACGATTAATCACCATACGAATAATTGCGGTTAACGATTTAAATCATTTAATACAGTTTAATAAGACACACGCACCTTATGACGAAGACAAAGAAGAGACGCGTTCTGGCTTTGACAGGTTTTGCTCCACTCGTCATTAAACCATAGAAGAAGAAGAAGGGGGTGCGTTTATACAGATGAACGGAGACAATGTCAATCATTATGCAAAATCATTGCAGTCAGGTGATGATGTAATAGTTGTGACGGGCCCGTGTCGCTCACACCTGACAGGTTTGTAGGCCAAGTTTCGCCGCCTGCTGAACACACACCTGTGCGAGTAAAGAAGCTACTTTCTGTCGTCTGACTTCAGAACAGATGTTTTGGACCAAACGGCGCTCCGTAGTTTTCCTCTTCCTGTACGCAAACCTTTGGCTCCACACAGACAAACATGGCGTGAGAAACTTGCGTGCACAGGTATGTTGCAGTAACCACGACTCTGCTGTCAGGCGGTGGAGTGTGATGTCATCAGCGCCAGTAAACGCCTCACATTCTGGTTGTTGCGTTAATGGCTGCTGCAGCATCTCACAAAATGTGTCCACGTATGATTCATGGCGTTGGGGGCGGAGCCTGAAAAGGTGACGTTCAGACTCTTTCTGCACAGGTGAACTCCAACCTGTAGAAATGATGTCCTGTCATTGGTCGATCCTTTAGTGTTGTGTTCATGAGCCACAACAGTGTAGGACACAACACAGTGGGCACTGAGAACATGATCAATAATCAAAGTTATCGATTACAGATTAGTCACAAGTGTTTGAACCATATTGATCTTGGTGTAACTCGCCAACATCTGTGTCCGGAGGTGAAAAAACATGGCTGATGATCACTTCTTTTCTTCTGCCCAAGTTAGCATGCTAGCCTGTTAGCTCCTCCTGCGAGACGTGTGGGCGGGAGGTGTGAACGTTGAGGTTTGAAACTGAAACAGAGACGAGAGTAAACAAGTAAACAGTGGTCAATGCTAACATTAGCAACGTAGCATTGGAAGAATGTCACCTCTGGACTTCCTGACCTGTGCGGCCACATCAGCTCGTCCAGATGTGGTCGCGATTTGAAAATTGGATCAAACATTTTCAGACAACAACAGGCACATGACACTGTAGTGTGTGTGTGTGTGTGTGTGTGTGTGTGTGTGAGAGAGAGAAAGGTTAAAATGATTACTCGGTGAATCATATTGAAAGCAGCTCTGGAGCCGTGATGTCACTCGGGGTTGACCAATAGGATTAAAGCCAACCACACACAGGTATTGACAGGTGTTGTTTCCAGGGAACTGACTCAGATTACCTGAACCACAGAGACTCTCTGCACCAGTTAACTCTTCAGACCCTCGCTCTGATCTGATCTGATCTGGAGTTCAGTCGACTTTGTCTGCGGTGTAAATATGGAGGCAGGTGTCTCACTGTGACATCGCAGCCTCCTTCCTCACAGACCTGTGGAGATGATGCCATCGAGGCCAGCGGTGGCTCCTGATTGGCTCAGCAGTCTTGACTAATACAACAGGATGATGGTAGTGACACAGCCGTGGTGTTACAGAGCTCTTCATCTCTGCTGTTCCTCCTTCTGACGACTCTTTCATTCAGTGAACCAGCGGCAGCGCAGACCATCTACTTCCTGTTTACAGCAGTGAAGTGAGTTCTCAGGTGTGACAGTCAGGACGGATATTGTTTTAGCCCACAACTTTCCCTTCCCCCTGTGACCTCTGACCTCTGACCTCCACCTTCAGATCAGATAGAAAATGTAGAAACGAGCTGGTTTTGCTGGAGAAGAACTGGACTCAGAGTTTCCAGATGGTCGAGCAGACAGACTGCTGACACACTAACCTACAGACACACACACACAGACACACAGCACACACACACACACACACACACACACACACACAGGAAGAGTGAAGAATGTGTTGGATTGTTTCCTGGACCAGGAACAGTGTGGAGGCTTGTGCGTCTGTCTCTGTGAGGACCGGGCTCAGTCTGAAACCTCCTCTCAGGGAGGACGGTGCCGCTCTGTGGGGACACGTTGTCCCGTCCCCCAGGACGTCAGAGTCCTGCTAGAAGGTTTAGGCCTAGATCATCATGGGTCAGAGGTCAGGGGCGGCGTCATGACGACCGGGGTCCTCACAAGAACAGAAAGTCAAACGTGTGTGTTTGAGTCAAAAATGTGGACTTCCCTCCCTGTTGTTGTTGGAGTCAGCTGAACTGAATTACAGAGCCCACTATCTGTGTGTGTGTGTGTGTGTGTGTGTGTGTGTGTGTGTGTGTGTGTGTGGTAGTAAAGCAGACATGCAGACACATGCAGCGTCTGCAGGTCTGAACCTTTAGTTTTTCTCTGCCGCTGCATCACTGACATGAAAACACTCTGCAGCTGTGAGTTAATGATCGTTATTGATATATAAAACATACCAGTATGTGATTGATCGGCTCCGTGATCAATAATCTGCCTTCTGCATCCTCCTCAAGATAAACAAAAATTCTCGCTCTCTCTTCTCCGTCACCATGGTAACGGGGCCGATAGTTCAGTGATATTATGAATTAATGTTTTTATTGATCCAGAAGATTTTTTAGATTTTCCATTTCATTTATTGTTGCATGTGAGTTAAGCAGAGTGTGTGTGTGTGTGTGTGTGTGTGTGTGTGTGTGTGTGTGTGTGTGTGTGTGGTAAAGGGGGCGGCACTTAGAGCTGAGGAATGTGGGAGACAGCTGTGAAATATGACACATACACCAGTGTGTAACACCCCCCCACCCTCCACCACCTCCACCACCTCTCACACACACTCACACACACCACCCTCTACCCCCACCTTCATACATGCATGCAGACACCTGAATGTGTGTGTGTGTGTGTGTGTGTGTGTTGTTGCTTGTTTACTGCAGATGTTTTATGCCAACTAGAAGAAGTCCACCTTAACACCAGGTTGCATGTGAACTTAATATGGTGTGTTTTAAGGTGGACTTTTAATATGGTGTGTTTTAAGGTGGACTCAGTCTTAATTAAGGTGGACTGTGTCTGTAGATGTCAGTCTACCTGCAGAGTGTCTTAAGGTGGACTGTGTCAGTATGTTCAGTGCCAGTGATTTAAGGTGGACTGTGTCTGTGTCTGTAGACGACAGTATGTCCGGAGCCAGTGTCTCTGACGTCAACGACCGTCTCTCTGCCCTGGAGCTCCGTGTCCAGCAGCAGGAGGACGAGTTGACCGTGATGAAAGCTGCTCTCGCCGACGTCCTGCGGCGCCTCGCTGCGTCTGAAGACTCCGCCGCCGCCAACACCAAGAAACAGCAAGGAGGGAAAGGTGAAGTTCATCAGTGATGGTTTACTGTGTGACTGCCAGGTGATCTATGATGCGAGGAGTCAGCAGATGTTGACACCTGTGTGGTTCCACCTGTCCAGGTGGTGCTTCTCTGCGTGAGGCCTACTCGATGTCCTGCATCGCTAACGGGGGAACATCTGGACGAAAGCGAGACTCCACATCTGTCACCAGGAAGGAGACGGTGTCGTCTGCCGCCAAGAGGTAAAACCACTCGAGCGTCTGACGCCAGTGGGTCAAAGGTCATCTGTCACGTTTCCTTTGTTTTTAAATCTGCTCTCTTAACATCACTGGTTTTACTTCACAGCTGATTGATCTCAGCAGATCTGATCAATGTCTGATATTCTTCATTGATTTATTCAGACTCACCTGTCCAGTCGACACCAGGCTGGTCCAGGACAGTAGAAGACAGTAGAGTTAATCTGAGATAGACTTTGTTTTTACGTATGTGTTGAAGCTGGTTCTGGATCAGTAGAAACATCATGTCTGGTCTCACAGTCCTGGTTTTGTCCACAGGTAGAAGGAAATCAGCAGCCGGCGCTCTCAGGTGGATTCTGGTGGTTTGAATCGTAGCAGTAAACGCAGTAGACAGTAGAAGTAGACTAGAACCAGTAGAACCAGTAGAAGCAGTAGAAGCAGTAGAGTCGTCGGTTCTGTCTCTCATGGTCCCGGTTCTGTCCACAGTGGAGCAGACAGGAAAAAGGAGGTCAGCAGCCAGCGCTCTCAGATGGAGGAGATCCAGGAGCGTGAGGAACCACCTCACCCGAAGGACTCGTCCCCCTCTCCTTCCTCCCCCCACCCTCCCCAGACCCCCACGACCCCCCAGCCACAGAGACCCGCCCAGTCTTCAGACAGCAGTAAAGGCCACGCCCCTCCAAAAAGGTCCTGCTTTGTGATTTGTCAGCTGCATCCGACCTCACTTCCTGCTGACGCTGCCTTGACATCATTCTGCCGATGGTTACTAACCCCGCCCCCCAGGAGCCACAGGCCCTCCTTTGCTCCACCTACACCTTGGTCACCTGACCATCAGGTACAGGTACTACAGGAGCTCCTGATTGGCTGAACGCTCCCAGTCCAGCCAATCAGGGCACTGTGGCTCCTAAGGAGCAGGTCTTAGTGACCTGGAGATCCTGGAGTCTCCTCTTTGCTTTGTCATGAGAACCTCAGGCCGGGCTGTTTCATCAGAACGACTAACCTGTTCTCCTGCAGCTTCACCTGAGGACCTCCTCTCCCAGTGCTCCTCCTCTGGTCTAACTCCTCCTCCTCCTCCTCCTTCTGCTCCTCCTCCTACTCTGGACCTTTCTTTGGCCTCCCGCAGATTTCTTGATCTATCAGGAATCTCTGTGAGATCTTGAGGATCCAAGATCTCCAGGAGCTTCATGAGACCTCCTGGAGAACCTTGAGCTCCCTTGAGACTTCCAGGAGCTTCCTCGAGATCCTGGATCCTCCTGAATCTTCTCTCCTCTTTGCTGGTAGAAAGTTCAGGCTGGACTGTGTGTGTCACTAACCTGCTCTCCTCTGAGCTTCACCAGAGGACCTCCTCCTCCTCCTCCTCCACCTCCTCCTCCTCCTCCAGCAGGCCTCCTGCCGGCTGGGCTTTGATTGTGTGTGTGTGTGTGTGTGTGTGTTAAACAGACTGAATCAGTTCAGTGAACCAAATGGCGCCTCGAGTTTTAATCAGTTCAATCTGAACTCCAACCAGAGACCATGTGATGATGATGTCACGCTAGCCACGCCCCACAGACATGTTGACACTGACTCAGTGTCTAGCACTTATTACCACATAGTGATGAGTTATTACTAAGCTGTGAAAAATGAGCCGCTGTATCAGTTCTTATTACAGTGTTATTACATTTACCACATCACTACACAAGTACTCTGTAGTTAGTACTACAATATTTAGAGTTTACAGTGGTTATTACTATGTAATTACAGGAGTACCTAGTAGTTATTAATGCATTATTACATGAGTTATAAAGATGGCAGTAAAAGACAAGGAGATGTCATCTGGAGCTTTGAACTGATTCTCTGTTTCTTCATCCTCCTCCTCCTCCTACTGTGATACTGACGGTGTGTGTCTGTGCATGTGTGTGTCACTGTGTGTGTGTGTGTGTGTGTGTGTGTGTGTGTGTGTGTGTGTTCAGGGGGCCCAGTGTGAAGCGGTCCTCAGGTATGGAGCGTTCTCAGAGCAGCACCTGGGAGAGTTCAGACGAAAGCAGGAACAAACTGGTGAAAGCTGCGTCCACCTCCAAACTGCTGGCCAAGGTGGTAAAGAACGCTGAGAGGTACACACACACACACACACACACACACACACACACAAAGCTGCACAGTCACCAGTGGTTGATGTGAATCTTAACAATGTTTGTTTTCTTCTTCTGTCATTTCTCAGGCACAAAGAACCAGTGGTCAGTCAAGGTAAACACACTCTCATCTTCATCATAACAGGACCATAGTCATCATCGTCTTGTGTAACAGCCAATAGGAAGACAGAGCCGTTGCCGTCAACAGCGCTGGCTCTGAGACACTTAAAATATTTTAGGTTCAGTGGTTCCTACAGATTTTTAGTTTCTGTCAGAGTCTCAGGTCCAGTGTTTGTGTTGTTGTTGTCTTTTTTGTTGTTGTTGTTTGTTGTGTGTTGTGTTTGTTGTGGTTGTGTTGTTGTGTTGTTGGTTGTGTTGCTGAGTGACACTGTCTTTGTCCCAAACCAGCCAAAATGTCGACTCGAGAGAAAAACAGCCAAGCTGGTAAGTCCTAAGGAGCCCGTCAGAGCGAGCTAACAGGCTAACAACAAGCTAACAGGCTAACATGCTAACAGCAGCTGAATTAGCGCTTCCTGTTTATGCTCTGAACCAATCACATCTCTCTCTCTCTCTCTCTCTCTCTCTCTCTCTCTGTCTCGGTCTCTGCTTTTATATCGTCAGCCTCGCTCACCCTCCCGCTCTCTCTTGCCTTCAGACTGTTCAGGTGATGTCACACCTGTCTGTGGCTCCGCCCCTCACATAATTTACCTCCATATAAGGCCGAACAGGTGTTTTTATTGCTTTAATGAATCCACCTGATGAGACCCATTATCTAAGGACCAATCAGTCCTATTCACAGAAACCCCGCCCATCACCCTGATGTCAGGGGCATGATTGGCTGCCGATGCCCCTCTCATTTTGATTGACAGGTCAGTTAAGGTCAAATGAATACATTTTTTAACAGCAGTGATTCTGTGGAGGTAAACTACAGCACCACACCTGCCTCACCTGCATGGCATCAACTTCTTACCTGTCCCTCACCTGTCTGACTTGATCGTCATGTTTGGTCGAATCAGCAGGTCTCACTCTGTTTTTAGATGCAGACAGACTGAGACCTGTTAATGTCACCTGGCATCTGGCAGGTGTCTTTAATCTGATTGGATAAAACCAGCACAGCTCACCTGTCACAGAGATCAGCAAAAGGCCAGGATGTTCTGATCCTGAGCAATCCTGTTATTGATGATCTGTGATAATCGATAACAGGATTGATCAAAGTTTATGTTTGGTGACAAATGAGAGACAAAAGTGACTTCCTGGGACGAAGCAGCTCTGCTGATGATGATGATGCGGATGTGTCTCCAACATGTCTTCCTCTCTTTGTCTCCACTGTTTCAGACGGGAATCCTGTTAAGATGTTCATGCGTGGTCGACCGATCACCATGTTCGTCCCCTCAGACCTGGAGAACTTGTTCGGTGTTCGGACAGAACTTCCTCCAGAGAGACTGAAGCTGGAATGGGTGTATCCTTCACTGTTTCTATTAAAGCTCCGTACGGTATGAAGGTAGACTTCAGTTTGTCTTCATGGATATGTAGTGAACCCCCAGTAGATCTCCAGGTGCGTCCTTGACCTCGGGACAGGTACGGTTACCGTGGCAGAGACTGCAGAGCGAACATCTACCTCCTTCCAACTGGGGAGATTGTTTACTTCATCGCCTCCGTCGTGGTTCTGTTCAACTACGAGGAGCGGACCCAGAGACATTACCTCGGACACACCGACTGTGTCAAGTGGTGAGAGAACCGTTTGATCACCTGCTGCTCTCCCATTGGTCAGTGGTGACGGGTCAGTGACGTCATCTCTCTGTGTCCCCATCAGTCTAGCCATCCATCCTGATAAAATCCGGATCGCGACGGGACAGATCGCTGGCGTGGACAAAGACGGACGGGTGAGGACACACGTGGTTTATTAGACTAAAAAACTGTTGATTTTTAAAAAGTCCAACACCCGTAACCATGGTTACCTGTGCGTTCAGGCGCTGCAGCCTCACGTTCGTATCTGGGACAGCGTCAGTCTGTCCACGCTGCAGATCGTTGGCATGGGGACGTTCGAGCGAGGCGTCGGCTCCCTGGCTTTCTCCAAAGCTGTGAGTGTCATCAGGTTCATCATGGGAAGTGTAGATGTGTAGTTTTCTGACTAATGTCTCAACGCCTGTCTCTCACTCAGGACTCCGGTCAGCATCTCAGCGTGATTGACGACTGTAACGATCACATGTTGACCGTCTGGGATTGGCAGAAGAAATCAAAGATCGCTGAGATCAAGGTGAGTCAGTCAGTTCAGTGTGTGAGCAGGTCCATCATCAGGTCTCCAGTTGTTACTGGTCTCTAACTGGTCTGTGGTTTTTGTAGACCACTAACGAGGTGGTCCTGGCTGTGGAGTTCCACCCCACCGACCCAAACACCATTGTCACCTGTGGAAAGTCCCACATCTTCTTCTGGACCTGGTCTGGGACCTCGCTGGCTCGTAAACAGGGAATCTTTGGGGTGAGGGCACACGTTCAGTACAACAACTCAAACATGAAACCTCTGATCCACGTGATCCGGGGTCGGTTCTCATCGGTCTGTGTCAGGACCTGAAGGGTTAAAGAAGGCAGAAGGATGAAGGAGGTTTGGTGCGGCTGAGACATGAACAAAGTCAGTGTGAGGAATTTGATCTGCTGACGTTCAGGAAGCTCCACCCGTCTGAACACAAAGGAACAAACCCTCAGATCAGGAGTCGATCACAGAGCCACACTCACATTCTGCTGATTTTAGAAATTTGATCAGGTTTTCTCAGCCTCGAGGAGATCCAGCAGAAACGTTGATCCATTAGTTGGCATCTCTGTGGTCCTGGTCCAAACCTTTAGGCTTTGTCTGTCTCTGTCCTGCTCTCATTCTGCAGTCCTGGTCTAGCTTCCTGGTCTCACTCTGCAGTCCTGGTCTAGCTCTGGTCCTGGTCTCACTCTGCAGTCCTGGTCTAGTTCTGACCCCTCTTCTCTCTTTGTGTCTTCAGAAATATGAGAAACCGAAGTTCATCCAGTGTCTGGCCTTCCTGAGCACTGGAGACATCCTGACTGGAGACTCTGGAGGGATCCTGCTGGTCTGGACCAGGAGCTCCGCTGAGACCCCCACTGGAAAAGGACCTAGAGGTGAGGGGGGGGGGGGGTCGGCAGGGCCGGGGATCTAAACCAGTTTACATCAGTTAGACCAGTTAGAAGTTGGATGGTCAGCAGATGGTAGATCCACCAGAGGAAACCAGAGCAGAGACAAACCTGCACCTGCAGAGGAACAGTCCAAACAGTAGAAATGTTAAACATAAAGAATAGAAAGAGAAATGGCAGCAACAGACAGTAGAAATGTAGAAACAGAACAGAATGGGGAGTAAAAACAGTAGAAACAAACAAGAGAGTAAAAACAAGAGAGAAACAGTAGAAACAGAAAGACGAGTAACGAACAGCAGAGACTGCAGTCGATGTTGGCTCAGTTTAACACTGCGACAAAAAGCACCGGGGGAGGTGTGTGCGTGTGTGTGTGTGTGTGTGTGTGTGTGTGTCTTGGCCCAGTTACAGTAATGGTTTTCATGTCATGCCGTTAAACTGGTTTGAAGAGAAGCGACGCCAAGAAATAAAGGTTAAAGATTTAAAGAGCTGGAATCAGACCAAAGTCAGTAGAGCTTAGTAGAGCTCAGTAGAATCCTGCAGCAGATTTGTTGAGGCAGGAAGTGGAGGTGGAGGAGGAGGGGGAGGAGGTGGAGGTGTTTCTGGGGGAGGTGCTGCCTCCTGCTGGCTGCTGCCGGAACTGCGCCTCCAAAACACCAACAGCAGCAGAGCTGGCAATGAAACATGAATGTGCTCTGGTTTAGTTCAGGAGGAGACAAGTGTGACTCACCTGCATGTGTGTTTGTGTTTGTGTGTGTGTGTGTGCGCACAGCGTTTCAGATCAGTCGGCAGGTCAAAGGTCACGAGGGAAGCGTGTTCTGTATGTGTGAGATGAGGAGCGGCACTCTGCTGACGGGAGGAGGAAAAGACCGGAAGATCATCCTGTGGGACCACGAGTTGAGAGCAGACAGGGACATTGAGGTGACGAATGGACACGCGCACACACACGCACGCACACACACACACACACACACACACACACACATGCACACATTAATAAAGGATGTCATTATCTGGTGTCCCTCCAGAATAAAAGCCCAGAAACCCACTTAGAAAGGAGAGGACAGAGGGAAAAATAGGCTGCAGAGCTTTACTTAGAATTGTCCTGTTTTCACGTTTCCTGCAGTGTCACAGTGATCCAGTGAAGGTTGTCACAACACCCATGATGCATTGCAAACAGGAAGTGATTACAGCTGATTTGATCGTGTTTAATGATACAGTGTGACTGAACAGAAACAGCTACGAGTCTTGACACTTTCTGTTCACCAGAAGATGTAGATTAACACAGGGTTGTTTCTGGGGTCACATGACTGCGTGTGTTCACAGGTCCCAGATCAGTATGGAACCATCAGAGCCGTATCTGAGGGGAAGGGGGAGGAGTTTCTGGTCGGGACGTCTCGCAACTTCATTTTGAGAGGGAC
>MU270009.1:5262031-5270294 GCA_021432705.1 Caranx ignobilis
CAACAAAAAAATGCAAATAAATGTTTTGAAAACTGACGTGCGATCAGGCTTTCGCTTCCTTCCTGCTTCTGGGCCAATCAGATCGTCAGCTCGCACTGTGAGTTGTTGTTGCACTTCCTTATTTGGTTGTCAACGCCCCTCACGCTTTGCTGCAGTTCGATGTCGTCTCCATGGAGACAGCCCAGCATCAGTGTAAGTTGCTACAGCACAGACGGTACCGACACATGTACTGCTGGCCCACAACTCCCAGAATGCATTTGATTGTATTACATATGATTATATTTTATTTCAACTTGTTTTTGTTTCTCATTCAATAGTGCAGACCGGTCGCCTGTCAGCCAGTCATCTCATCCACCTGCCTGTTGCTTTGTGACCCTGCAGCTCATCTTCTCAGGTAATGAGCAACCAGGTGAGTTCTGAGTTATGATCCACACTGGGGTGAAGATGAAAGATGAGACGTTTCCTTCTGGACTTTTTGTTTCAGACAGGAGAAACTTTTAATCAGAAAATAGTCAAATGCTGAACTTGAGTCTCTGCCATGTTTTCATCTGTCAGTGTCACACACACACACACACACACACACACACAGGTAACGCCCTCCTAGTCAAAGTCCCCCAATTCATGTTGACACACTCAGCCCAGGCAAACATCACACTGCATTATGGGAAATTATGCCTTCTCTGTTTTATTTCACATGATGTGATTTTGATGATGTCGCTGTTCTCCAGCCTGTGATTGGTCAGGCGTTGCAGCGATCAGTGTGGCAGCAGGTCCAACCAGTGTGAGAGCAGAGATCCAGCCGAGTGCAGCCTTTCTCTCCATTATCTGCAAACAGGAAACGCATCATCTGAGGCTCGACATGCTCCAAAGTGAAGTCTCTCAAAGAGAGCCAGCTGCACTGATTCATTTAATATCCAGGCTGAGGATGTAGATGAAACTCACTTTGTTTTAAGCCAAAAGTTAATATGAAATTAACATAAAAAAAAAACACTGAAGGGAAAGTGAAGTTGTTAAATTAACACCTCTAAGGGTTTTTATAGGTATTTTTCAATGTTTGCATTTGTAATACTAATTATGTCCACAAGAGGTCGATATTTTATTTTCTCCATGCATGAACACATGTGTCGTGTGTAAAAAAACAAAACAAAACCTCTCAGGGCTTCAGTACTTCACAGTAAAAGGATTAAAGACTTAACATTTGATTTTCATTCCAACAGTCCTGAGTTTGTTTAGTTGAGTTCATTTAGTAAATTACAGACACTCCTCAGGGACACACCTGCACACCTGCACGGGCATGTCCTTCAGGGCAGGTTAGAGCCTGAGAGAGCAGGTAGGGGACTCACCTCTGGTGTAGCAGGCCTGCTGGACTTTGCTGCTGCACTGCAGCAGCTGGTTCTGGACCATGAAGAAGTCGTGACCGTAACACTCGATGTGATGCTTCTGACCTGCAACACAAACGTACATATAAACCAGTCTCTGTAGTGGAAGCTTAGGCAGATAAATAATATGCATAATCTATGTTCAGATTAAAGGTTGAGATGTGTGAGTGTGTACCTGAGCAGAGTGGCAGCAGCAGCAGCAGCAGCAGCAGGTAAGCCTTCATGTTTCCAGTTTTCTGTTGGTGTGACTGAACGAGCAGAACAAACTGATCCGAGCTGAAGAGACGCTGGACTTTTATCTCCGGCTCAAACACACAGAAGTGAACACACAGATAGCTGTTCTGAAAACAAACTGATGTGAACTCAACTATCACGTTGCTCCACTGTTTGTCTAAACTTTGATCAGTCCTAAATTGGCCTGGAGTTCAGCTGAGTCATGTCTTTGCATCATGTCTGAAGTTCGGGCTGATTCTGCTGAGTCACGACTGGATAAAGACTGAGATGACGGTCGGGTGGTGATGGAAGCTGCAGTCTCTCGTTCCAGTGCCGGTTCGGGTTCCTTTACCAGTTCGGGTTCCAGTACCCAGTTCTGGTGGGCCTGGTGCCAGTCCTGGTCCCGGTTCCGGCACTGTCCCAGTCCCATTGTCCTGGCTGTGGTCATAGTCCCGGTTCTGGTACAGCCCCAGCTCTGGTGGTCCTGGTCCTGTCCCATTCCTATCACAGCATCTGGACCCTTTCAGGCTCTCACACTCATTCACTTCCAGCTGACCTTGTTTAAGTCAGTCAGGGTTCAGGGCCTGAGAGGCAGGAGGGAATTGGGCCCTTGTGTCTCCAGCCTGGTCCGTCACATTGATGGCTGAGTTCCAGTCCGGTCTCTTACAGACCATAGACTGTATATGATTCAGGCTCGTTCACGTGAAGTGTGAGTGTCCCACTGTCCCATCATCAAGTCAGTTTATGTCCTCTCACTTTCAGTCAGCATGGACACTGACTTTGCTTCAGAAATTACCCACAGTTCATAGCGATATGAAGTCACATACAGGAGATGTCGTTGGAAGTGTTGCCACCGAACCGCTCCCAGTCCCTGTTCTTGTCCCGGTTCCAGTACCGGTTCGGGTTCCAGTATCCGGTACCCATCTGGGTATCAGTTCGGGTTCCAGTATCCAGTACAGGTTGGGTCCCGGTACTGGTGACGGTTCGGGTTCTGGTACGGTTCAGGTCCCGGTACCGATTCAGGGTCGGATTCCGGTACTGGTTTGGGTTCGGGTACCGGTTCGAGTCCCGGTACCGGTTCGGGTCCCGGTAACGGTTCGGGTTCGGGTTCTGGTACCGGTTCGGGTCCCGATACCGGTTCGGGTTCGGATTCCGGTACCGGTTCGGGTTCTGGTACCGGTACCGGTTCGGGTTTGGGTTCGGGTTCTGGTACCGGTTCGGGTCCCGGTACCGGTTCGGATTCGGGTTCTGGTATCGGTTCGGGTCCCGGTACCGGTTCGGGTTCGGGTCCCGGTAACGACTCGGGTTCGGATTCCGGTACCGGTTCGGGTCCCGGTACCGGTTCGGATCCCGGTACCGGTTCGGGTTCGAATTCCGGTGCCGGTTCGGGTTCCAGTACCGGTTCTGGTGGGCATGGTGCCAGTCCTGGTCCCAGTTCCGGCACTGTCCTGGTCCCATTGTCCTGGCTGTGGTCATAGTCCTGGTTCTGGTACAGCCCCAGTTCTGGTGGTCCTGGTCCTGGTCCTGGTCCTGTCCCATTCCTGTCACAGCATCTGGACTCTTTCAGGCTCTCACACTCATTGACTTACAGCTGACCTTGTTTAAGTCAGTCAGGGTTCAGGGCCTGAGAGGCAGGAGGGAATTGGGCCCTTGTGTCCCCGGCCTGGTCCGTCACATTGATGGCTGAGGTCCAGTTGTTCACTTAGTTATGAATATGGAATGTTGACTTTTTCTTATGTTAAATCAGAGTCAATTGTAAATCTTATGAAGATGTTGTGATGAGTCAACGTGCTGGTTTTGAGTTGTTTGAATGTAATTGTTTTGCATGAACAGCGGTAATTCTCACTGCGCCATTTCTGGACGCCATGTTCAGTGTTGTAGAAGTGAAAGGGGGTTCGTGTGCGCTAAAGCTCATAATGTGTACGCGTACACGGTTTTTTGATTCTTCCACTAGTAATTGATATGTTTAAGTTCATTTTGAAATGATTGAGAATGTATGAATGTAATTGTGAGAGACATGATTGATAAGAGATGAGGAACAATTCGTGTAGCATGATTTATATAATACTGGTAAAAAGACACACATTATGGTGACTGACGTTTTAATGTCCCATGATACAGTTGCTCATTCTTTTTGTGGCCAGTATTATAAGTTACATTTGAGTAAATGAGAAAGATAGATACGATATTCTGCAGAAATTGATGATTGTTAGTTAACTTTATGTTCTGCTATGCAGATTGGTTTTTTCCTTGAATTGCTGGATCTACATCAAGTCAGACAGCGTTAATCTCGACCAGGGTTTCCGTCTGAGGCGATGCGGGATCAGAGGATGAGGAATCTTCATCGTCCCATGAAGAGTCACATCTGGAGCAGATAAGGCTTGAACAGCGCACAGTAACCATACATACACACACATACTACCTGGGCAGCGCACACACACACACACACACACACACTGAATAAACTTGGACAGACACGGATTCAACTCAGCACTGGACAGGACTTTTTGAACTTTGATACCAGACAACCACAGGCTGTCAGAGGACAATTCACTTTCGTTTTTTTGTTTATTACATTTTCATTAAAATCACTGCTCGACCTGAGAGAGAGAGAGAGAGAGAGAGAGAGGAGAGAGAGAGAGAGAGAGAGAAGAGACACTCAGGCTACACAATATTTATTATTATTTTTTATTTATTAGAGGAGATCAGGCTACAGGAGAGAGATAGAGAGGGAGGGAGAGATTAGAAGATGGAGGGAGATGGAGAGGGAGGGAGAGAGTGAGAGAGAGGGAGAGAGAGGGAGGGAGGGAGAGGAGAGAGAGGGAGAGGAGGGAGGGAGGAGTGAGGGAGAGACAGAGATGGGAGGGAGGGAGATAGAGAGGGAGGGAGAGACGGAGAAGGAGCGAGGGAGATAGAGAGGGAGGAGAGAGAAGGTGGGAGGGAGAGACGGAGGGAGGGGGAGGGGGGGGGAGACGGAGAAGGAGGGAGAGAGATAGGGAGGGGAGGGACTGACGGAGGGAGGGAGAGGGGGGGGGGTAGAGAGGAGTTTTTGTTACGGAGAATGCTTTGGCAATATTGTAAACACAGTCATGCCAATAAAGCTTGTTGTTGTTGTTGAGAGGGGGAGGCAGAGAGAGGGAGAGACAGAGAGGGAGGGAGGGAGATAGAGAGAGAAGGAGAGACAGAAAAGGAGGGAGGGAAATAGAGAGGGAGGGAGAGGCGGAGAAGGGGGGAGATAGAGAGGTAAAAGAAAAGAAAGAAAAGAGAAGAGAAGAGAAGAAAGAGTGGTGGCTCTGGTTCACTCACCAGTGCAGCAGCAGCAGCAGCAGCAGCAACAGGACAGTTTCGTCCACAGAGGTGGTCTGGTTCTCTTGTTCTCCTCTGAGGTCTTGGTTTGGATGGATGACTCATTAGACTCATGGACCAGGAGAGAAGGACTGACTCTTCTCATCCGCCTTGCATTGAAACACCTCCACCCAGTCCGGTTCTCCTGGGTGTTCTGTTGTTCTGCTGGTGTCCATCGTTGGGCTCCATGGCCTCCTGTGTCATGACCCTTGTCTTGACTAGATGGCCTCGTCCTGTCAGGATGGATTCATTGTTGCAATAGCTCCTGCCAGGGTTTTCTTGGCTGCTCTGTCCTTTGACACCTGGAACTAGCAGGAGCGATAGCACCTGAGGATCCTTCATCTGTTGAGTCTCGTTGGGCTGCAGACAGACTGAGGCTGACCAAATCAAGTGCTTCAGTGGTTATGGCCCCTGTGAATTCAGGAGAAATCCTTACAGGGATATCAGCACCAATGATATCACAGAGAGCCTGACTGAAGGAGTCTTCCACGTCACTCTGGACGTCATAGTTGAAATGCTCTTTCAGAAGCTTGGTGGAAATGGGGCTCTGAAGGATAGAGATGTCACACGTGATGGGTTGTTGTTGTTGTTCCATCTGCAAGATGGTTTCCATGACTGAGTCTGCGATGAGCTTCAGCACATCCACGCACATTTTTATCAAGTTTTCCATCACGTCTTTATTGTAGACGCCGTCAGTTACTTCTCTCCATTGCTCATTACTGAGACTCTGGAAGAATCTCCTGATTACAAGTAACATTTCTGGCTCTCGTATCTCGGGTCTTGCTCTGGCTGATTCATTTTCCGCCTGGGAAAACTCAGAATATTGATCCTCTCTGATCCGATGCTGCTTCCTCAGCAGCCTCATCGTCATGGCTCGGGGGTATGGGGCGATCTTTTTGCTGAAGAATTTCTTCCAGACTGGTGGCTGATTTCATAGCTGTGACTTCAGAGTGAGTCAGGAGGGGAGAAGATGCAGGTGAAGTTTCCTTCTTGCTCTCTGTGATCCTGTAGTCTCCAAAGCCTTTGGGCAGGACTTGAATTATTGCTTGACTGCTCCTGCTCTGCTTCTATATCCACAGAGGTTGAGACCAGGTTAGACTCAGGAGTTGCACTTCTCTCCACAAAAACATCTGCTTGAACAAGGCTTTTGTTATCTGTTCCTCAGCCTTGGCCTCTTTAGAGTCCTCAGCAAACAGTAATTCCAGCCCGAGAGATGTTTCCTGCTCCAGTGGAGTGTCCTGCAACTCAGTTGTGAATCAGTGGCCTCATGTTCGGGACTCTGTGAATCAGGGGTCGGCTTAAAGCTACAGGTTTTCTTAAATCCTTCTTTAGCTTTTTGAAAATACTCTCCCAGCTTCTTTTGATCTTTTGCCTTCAGTAGGAGTAGACTCTTGTGTCCTGACATCTGATCAGTCACTTGGTCAATGGTCATATGTGGTAATGGAGTGTAAGCAGAGGAGTCATGACTGTGACTTGGTGGAAAGTCCGAGGAGGAAGTTTCTGTTCAGCGATCTCAGCTCTCCCATGAACATCTTCTTTCTCCTTGTCTATCCTTTCTACTGAAGCATCTACTGAACCAGGCTTTCTGTTATGTCTTCCTGAGTCTTGCTCTCTGTAAAGTCCTCAACAAACAGTAATTCCAGCCCAAGAGATCTTCCTGCTCCAGTGGAGTGTCTTCGACTCAGTTGTTGACTCAGTGGCCTCATCTTCGGGCCTCTGTGAATCAGCTGTTGTCTTAAAGCCAAAGGGTTTCTTCAATCTTTCTTCAGCCTTTTGAAAATACCTTTCTCAGCTGGTTTGTTGTTGTGTCTTCAGGATGAATAGATTCTGGTGCTTGACTTCCTGATCAGTGACTTGGTCGAGGTCATATTGGTAGTGAAGCGGAAGAAGCATCCTCCAACGCCCCCTGTGATTGTTGAGACATCTTGCTGCTCTTCCTGTCCTCTTCTTGTTAGCTGTTCATCAGGTTTTTTCTCTTCAGCGTCTTCACTAAATAGCAGTCCAGACCTAAAGATGCTTGCTGTTCCTCTGTGACATCTTCCTCTTTTGGTCCCTCTGGTTTGTGGGGTGTCGTCTTCATCTGAAACCTTTATTTCTTCTGTCCATGCTTTCTGCTAAAGAGACTCTTCATCCCTGATTGTACATTCTTGAAGAATGGCTGGCAACCGGTTTCTCTGATGGTTCAGCTGATTCGGACGGCTTAACTGTCTGGGCATCCTCGTCCGTTGCTGTTTTACTGTTTTCTTCATTTCTTTGACAGCACTCACAGCGCTCAGCCAACCTTCGCCGCTAGCGAAAAACTCCTTAGATACCGGTCCACCTTCTGCAGGGTGACAGAACCATCTGTTGAGCCACTAGCAAGCTCCTCGGCATACCAGGTGTTGTATAACTGCATCAGTCATTGATATCTGCAGCAAACCTGCTTCCTGATTCTGAGAGGAGATCCCTCTGTTATTTGGTCGATGTATTCCATTCTCTGTCTGTGACAGAAAGACAAATTTATTGTAATCAGTCACTTTGTCTTTACAAATATCGCTCGTAGCAAACTATCCACTATGGGAATTATCTAGACTGAAGTACAGTGCTATTTACAGACTCTCAGGACTTGAGGTCAAGAACTAATAGACTGAGAAAAGTTTTTATGCAAGAACCATAAATGCGCGCTGACTGAAACGTGCTCTAAGGCAACATGCAATAACAGTTGTGAAGTAGGGTTTTTGTACATGATTGTGACATCACAGGTTGCTTAATCTTAATGTTCAGAATGATGTCATAGTGACATCACAGGTTGCTTGATCTGAACGTTCAGAATGATATCATAGTGACATCACAGGTTGCCTTGACCTTAATCTTCAGAGTGAGTCATAGTGATATTCACAGGTTGCTTTGATCTAAATGTTCAGGTGATGTCATAGTGACATCACAGGTGCATGATCTGAAAGTTCAGAAAGATGACTGGTATATATGTGTGTAATCAGAAGTCATGTTCTATTCTCATTTGCTTTTTGTGCCTACACCTAATGAAGCCATGATCGTGTCCCAGTGCAGCAGCTTTGTTTATTATGGTAACCATGACAACCGAGGTCCGTTACACTCGGCACTCTAGCTGCAATAAATTGATTGTTTGAATGATTATTATTGAATGATTAAAGCCTGGTTCACAACATAAAGATTTTCTAAATCTTATGAGATTCTTTTTATCTGTGAGAGACCACCACACATAAAGATGAAAAAAATCTTTGATGAACAGTTTTGATCGTTATGTGTGTGGTGTGCTCCGATATTCCAAACACAGCACACCACACACACAACGATTTGTCACTAGA
>MU270010.1:0-46867 GCA_021432705.1 Caranx ignobilis
TTAATAAACTTTTAGAAATTCTATCAAATCTTAAACAGACTTTATCCAGACCAACTATTTTGTACAGTTGGCACTTACCAAGATATATATATGTATATATGTATGTGTATATATATATATATATATATATATATATATATATATATATTTTTTTTTTTTTTTTTTTTTTTTAGAGGATTTTGAATGTTTCTAAACTTTTACATGCTCTGACATATACCAGACATCAAACCATTATGGAAATGAAAACACTGATTCAATAAATATTTTTAAATTACTTTAATATTTAAGAACACTACAGACGAACATTAAAACAACATTTTGCAAGAATAAATCCTACTTTTTATTGTTTCTTTTATTCATCCAATGAATGGCTAATATATATTGTAATGTTTTGCAAATGGTACAGAAAAAGCATTCACATTCTGTAATGATAAATATGTTCATGTGAGGTAGACTCCATCCTCAGTGGTCTGGCACTGGAAGTAGCTGAGGTTAATAACGCGACCCATATCTGTGTTCCGGAGGTTGTCCCAGCCTCCACCTGGCAGCACCTCCAGTGCTGTGATGGAGAGGTTGGTGGAGCTGCGACATTGTCTGAGCCAGCTGGCTGGGCTGCTAATTGAGACAAGAGAGCAAATGTGAAGGAGAGAGAGAACCAGGAGAGTCACTGCTGTCTGCATGGTGACTGTGTGCTCAGGTGGATGAATACTGTATCTCATCCAAGCCAAATTCCTAATTCCTTTTATATTTAGACAGGTATGAGCAGGCCCATATCTTATCTCTCTTGGCTTCAGCTGGTCTCTCTAAACCTCTCTTAATGAATAGCACTGGAAGAGTTAATAGTTGCATCAGACATGGTGAGTGGAAGAGCTTGTACACTAGACCTTAAATTTAATCTGAACTTGATAGACCAGAGTTTAAAGGACCCAGGTATGTTACATAGACCCAGAGATGCTTTGTCTCAGGAACAAAGGGAAGATATGTCAACAAGATTATACTGAATGGAGGCAAGGCAGCTGTATTTGCACAGTGCATACAGTGCATATCACATGAAAACACATCACAAGGGTTACACTGAAGCTGCCTTTAATGCCAAATAACTTTGTTTTTACCACATACTAAATCACTTTAGTAATAGTAACAGTAATAGATTGACTCGTTGAAGCTTACATAGTTGATCTGAATAAATGACATTCACTATGATAGTAAAATGTCATCAAGCCACTAACTACAAGTTAGCACTTGAATAGCCTACCTGAAGAGTATCAGCTCAGGTGAATGTTGAGGGTGCTAGGACACCACCCCACCTCAGTATTATACCCACAGTATTTTGATGCACAGAAGCACATTAAACTCTACGGTTGTGCGAGTCCCAGCAGACTCTGACTGTACCAGCTCAGGGCTCCACACAAACAGCTAAAAGCTCTGTAGACTTTTATATTATCTATAATATTATGTATTTTTTTTCCCAGCTAATATGTGATCACAGTCACTGTTTGTCCCGTTTGCCAAGTCATAACATAGCTGCTGCTTTGCAAAAGCTAATGGGGATCTTAATAAACAAACAACAAACACGTTTTGTGAGCAGTGATAAAATCTGTGACAACACACGTCGCTGAACGTCTGGTCCTAGTGCGTAATGGTGCGTAAACGCACCCTCTCCATATCTTTCCGCGCGTTATCAAAACTACCTAGTCTGAAGCGAGCGCGCGGCAAAACAGTGCGTGGTACCGTCATCAAGAGTTAGAGCTCTTACACCGTTAAAGACACACAGAACACCTATTTTTCTTCGACTATATCTTTGTGATGAGAAAAAAGTGATATTCAGTGAATGGAAAGGGTTAGGGTCAAAGGGTTAGATAAATAAAGGGTTAAAGTAAATCTACTAAACTAAATCATGGAGCAGAGAGAACACTGGATCTGTTCTATACCAGGCTTAAGTCAGTAAATCACACATCACACGCTGTATTTTCAAAAAAGTATATAATTTATTGTTATTATTTCCATCATATATCCATCAATAGCAGTTCACTCATTGCAGGCCACAGCAGATTGTGGCAAGAAAAGGTGTGTAAAAAATAGTTTAAAATGAGTTTAATTCACACTTAAAAGCATCCTGCAGAAGATTTTAATTAACATGCATTTCAAAGATACTGTGCAAAAATAAGTCCAACTTCTAATGCTTCTTTTATATTATTATTATTTGTCCATGCAAAAAATTTCAAAACATTTCTAAATAACTCCTGGTACATTAAAACAAAGTAATGAAAAGTGTTCATATACTGTAACTGGTAAAAAAATGTTTGAACACTAAATTGCATTGTACATTTTGGCCTCTTGAGGGCAGTATTGGTTCACGATGGCTCAGTATGGCTTTAAGAAAGGACTTTTGCTTTCCATTTTCAATTTGTCATTGATTGGTATAATATGATGAATGATTTCAAAGGAAGATTGCTCTGAGGTGAAAATCGACAGACAAGGAAAAACAAAATCGGTCACACTGAAAGCCAAGCCTTTAAGGTATGCTTTTCTCAAGCCTCATCTTGCAGCACCACCCACTCTCCTTCATCAGGTCCTACTAGCCTCTAGTCATCCTAATCCCAGACAGCCTTCTCTTCACCAGGACTACTGTCCCAATGATCACCAACACCATAATGCCCATCACCCCAAAGGTGACACCTGCTTTTGCTCCACTAGACATCTGGCTCAAGTCTCGGCGAAGCTTGCGTGTAATTTCCCTAATTTCCTCTGGTTTGGCAAGTTTCCACATCTTGGTGTTTCCCACTCTGACCCAGCTTTTTTCTCCTTCACTCATCACCATTACAGTATTGGTGGCTTGCATGGAGACAATTGGAGCCTTAGTGAAAGGAGGCAGATGGACTGGCAGCAGCTGCCCACCTGTGAACAGTCCTGACTGGACACAGTAAAGGATTTCACAACCATCGCTCACTGCAGCAAGGTGCTGACTGAACTTAGGAGGGCAGCGATGTTGGCCCCCTGCAAGGGGGTTGCTTGACTGACAGCTGAAGAGGCCTCCGAATGGAACTGCATACCTTGTGCCAGATTCATAGTCGTTGCTCACACAGATAACTTCACCATCTGAGAGAAACTTGATTGGAGTGAAGTTTTGTGGGCAGCTTTTGGCTTTAGTGATGGGGTTCAAGAGAGAGGGGCTGTATATGCCTCCAAACAGATACCCTGTGTTTTCTGGAGCAGTTCTGTTCACTGAGCACCAGTAGGTGTTGATTCGAGCAGAGCGAACTTGGTAGATGTCCTGACAATTGGATTCATAACAGGTGTCTAACCAAAGAAATCCACAGGCATAGGGTTCCTTATAACATTCTTGCATATTGTAACTCTGCTGTCTCACTTCTGACCTCAGTAAAGTTGGGGAGTAAGGTGAACGACAGGAGAATTCACCCGTACTTGGGTTTTTCTGGGCCAGGGCATCACAAAGTGGGCCTGCACCTTGGCCGAGTGACACACACTCTTGGTAGACACCACCAAAACTGAGGTTCGTAGCAGGGCCCTCACAGGAGCCATCATCAATGTTGGCCTGGAAGTTAAAGTTCTTTGAGCTGACGTCCACACAGCCAGGGCGGGTGTTGACCTTGTAGTATCGCCCTATGGCTTGACTCACTCTAACAGCCACCTTGTCAACTGTAGGCTGTGGCAGATCGGGGATCGTGTTTGTGTTTATAAAGTAGTGGAGGGGAAATCCTGAGCGATCAATAGCAACCAGGTTGTTTGTGGTACTTTCCTGCCACTTCTGCAGAGTGATTCCGGGATAAAAAGGTATGCCTCCATGGCTTTGAGTGAGAGAGTATTTAATGTTGGACTGATATCCTTGAAGTGATGAGCTCTGTTGGGTATTGTTACTGCTTATGTCAAACTTGAGTTTGTCATAAAAGATGAGGCCAGCCTGAGCTGAGACAGAAGACCTTTGTGATGTGTTGTCTGTTACATATGCAGAGTTGAGGTAGTCTTCCTGCACCAAAGAAGCTCCAGCATCAACACTGGTGATGACATGAGTTCCGTAGTCCAACACCATCTTCTCTGAGAGATAGTCTGCGTTCCTTGTCTGGTTGTTTTCAATTGCATCAGCTATCTCTTTGGCCTGTTGGGCAAAGCGTGTGTCCAGAGTGAAGTCTGGATAAGCCTTGACTGTGTAGATGAAGTTACGGACCTTTGAAAGAAAGAAGAATAACACCATTGAATGTACTATATGTTATTGTTTTTACATTACATGTTTGTTCATTACATTACTGTATTGTTTTTTAACATCTTAATTGCTTGTGACTGTCACAGCTCTTTGATGTCTGAAGATTAAAAAAATTGCCTTCTGACTAACACAGATACATTTAAAGATATTTGAATCTACACCACCTCTGTTAAATAGACTAATAAATGAATAAAATATTTTAGTCAACATACAGTGTATCCACATTTATATACAATCAAAAGTAAAAGAGGAATAACCAAAGAATCTGAATGTTTTAGCTCTTTAACAAGCAGTAACCAAGACAACTAAAGCAATACAAAATGGTACCTGCACTCTGGTTGTAGTCGAAGAGTCTTTGACCTGATGGGTTTTCATCCTCATGTTCTCAGTAGAATATTTGCCATTCATCACAGACTGGAAGGATGTGTCCGCGTTTATGCTGTGAGCTGTAGAGCTTTTCTGCTCCAGCCAGGAATCTATGATCTCTGAGTTGGTCTCCACACCCGTCTCTTTGCGGGGAATGACAAAGACTTCATCTGGAATTAGGTAGAGCCCGTCCTCAGTGGTCTGGCACTGAGAGTATGTCAGATTCATGACTCGACCCATATCTATGTTCCGGAGGTTGTCCCAGCCTCCACCTGGCAGCACCTCCAGTGCTGTGATGGAGAGGTTGGTGGAGGCACGGCATTGTCTGAGCCAGTTAGTCGGGCGCCTGATTGGGACAGAAGAGCAAACGTGAAGGAGAGAGAGAACCAGGAGGGTCACTGCTGTCTTCATGCTGACTGTGTCTGAAATAAGTGCTAAGATGGTTGAACACAGTATATCAGCCAACCCAAGTTCCTCTTTTTTTTTCACATGCAGTTTATCAAATGACAGCCCGAAGATCTGGGGGATATGGTCATGCTTTCATTTTTTTTGTATTTCCCAAATACGCTCTTCAGTAACAGGAAAAAAAAACCCAATTCTGTTAACCAAGTGTTTAACCAGAATACTCCCCTTAAGTTATTTCTAACATTACATTATTCATTATTCATCACATTATTCACAGAAAAAAAACAGTATAATAAAACCATGGCAATATCACATACACATATGCGCACACACACAAACATGCACAAACACTCATCCATTCAGGCATGCACACACAAGCGTGCACTCATTAAACTAGGGTATAGGATATTGCTGGTATGGCTGGGCACTGAGGAACAACGGGAGACACTGGTTGTGCACAGTGCAAGAAACTTTGTTTGCTTCCGTAGCACAACAACAGATGTAGCCACCATAAACTCCCGGGTTAAAACTCATGCACCTAGTAGAACGTGTGCCTCACTATTGCAGATTGCAGACACCACCCCACCTCTCTCCACATGAACTTCAGTGAATGAGAGTTAGAGAGGTAACTAAGAATAAGAAAACAAATTATTCTTTTTTGCAGCTATTACAAGTAACAGTGAGAAACATAGAACTTGTAAGACTTGGAGGCTACCAAACCATGTCCTTCACTCAGTATTTTGATGCCACCCCCCCCCCATTGATACTAGTTCTGCGCTGAAAATGCCAAGTTCACTATGAGCAGACCATCACTTCACAGAAACCCGAAAGGTGACCCCTGGTGAAACTCTCCAGCCAACCTTCACAGCTCACTACGCTATAGCTTCTTCTCCAGACAACGGACTGTTCCCCAGTTTGGCCACTAGATGGCCACACAGAAGCACATTAAACTCTACGGTTGTGGGAGTCCCAGCAGACTCTGACTGTACCAGCTCAGGGCTCCACACAAACAGCTAAAAGCTCTGTAGACTTTATTTTTACTCTGGTTTGATTATCCCAGCGCCGTTCACTGCTCTTTCTCTTTAACAGTCTGTTAGAGATGTTTTCTCTGTTAGTAAGAGAGATAATTGCATCTTGCTTACTAAATCCAATCATGATCTTGGGATGCAGATGACTGCCCATGTGTCTATATCAAGCGGACTGAAACTCTGTGGTGTTTCTTCCCGCTGAAGATAAAAGAAGTCTAAACGAACACAGCTTCGTGTCACGCCCTTTCAACCTCACTGTTGTCCTCGGTGATCAGCTGCGTTTTGCAAGCAGCTGGATCCTGTCCCCAGCTGCTGTTCTGTGACCTGCATGACCCCACCCACTGCGCTGCAGGCCCCACCCACTGCGCTGCAGGCACCAGTCCTCACTTTAGTCAACAAAAAAGCAAACTGACATTTACAACAAAACAGTAGTTTATATTGTATAAATATTAATAGTTTCTTTGCCACCTGTTGTTTTATATCTTTTTTCTGCTGGTGACAAAAGTTGAAGACAATCAAAAGGCTAAGCTGTGAGATCATTTAGAATATTATGTATTTTTTTCCCAGCTAATATGTGATCACAGTCACTGTTTGTCCCGTTTGCCAAGTCATAACATAGCTGCTGCTTTGCAAAAGCTAACGGGGATCTTAATAAACAAACAACAAACGCGTTTTGTGAGCAGTGATAAAATCTGTGACAACACACGTCGCTGAACGTCTGGTCCGAGTGCGTAATGGTGCGTAAACGCGCCCTCTCCATATCATTCCGCGCGTTATCAAACTACCTAGTTTGAAGCGAGCGCGCGGCAAAACAGTGCGTGGTACCGTCATCAAGAGTTAGAGCTCTTACACCGTTAAAGACCACAGAACACCTGTTTTTCTTCGACTATATCTTTGTGATGAACATAAAGTGATATTCAGTGAATGGAAAGGGTCAGGGTCCAAGGGTTAGGTAAATAAAGGGTTAAAGTAAATCTACTAATCTAAATCATGGAGCAGAGAGAACACTGGATCTGTTCTATACCAGGCTTAAGTCAGTAAATTACACATCACACGCTGTATTTTCAAAAAAGTATATAATTTATTGTTATTATTTCCATCATATATCCATCAATAGCAGTTCACTCATTGCAGGCCACAGCAGATTGTGGCAAGAAAAGGTGTGTAAAACAGCAGATTCAATATTTTCCACTATAGAAAAGCTGTTAAATAGCTCACGCAAACAAGTTCTTGGAATGAATGCAGAAGTTTAGTCCACACAGTTAAATGCTGCTAGAAACACTTTTGGGCAGCATCTAGTGTTCAGAAGGCGAGGGTTCACTTCTTGGCAGCAGCCTTGGTCCTGGTGGATTTAGCAACCCTGCGCTTGGTCTTCTTGGGACTCTTTGGCTTCTTGGGCTTCTTGGCTGCAGCAGGCCTCTTGCCTGCAGCAGGCCTCTTGGCTGCAGCGGCCTTCTTGGCTTTCTTAGGGCTCTTTGCCTTCCTCTTCTTCTTAGGTGACTTCTTAGCTGGGGTGCCACCTGCTTTCTTGGCTTTGGTCTTCTTGACCTTTTTGGCCTTAGGCTTCTTCTTTTTCACCACCTTCCTCTTTCGGGGCTTTGGGGCCTTCTTGTTCACCTTGAAGGACCCTTTGGTCTGGACCAGAGATTTGTTGGTCAATAAACGTTTGACGGCAATGCGGACCCTGGCTTTGTTCTTCTCCACGTCATATCCTCCGGCCTTCAGAGCCTTTTTCAGAGCTGCCAGGGAAATGCCACCTCGGTCTGAGGATGCAGCAACAGCCTTCAGTATCAGGGCAGACACTGTGGGACCTGTCTTCCTCTTGGCTTTCTTCTTTGGAGATTTGGCCGCAGCCGGCGGAGGCAAAGCAATTGCCGCGGAAGACATTGTGATAGCACCGCTGTTGGGATCAGACGAGTAAGGTTCTCAGAGAGATGAGGACAGAGTGATATCTCTGCTTGCCCCCCTCAGCGGGTTCAGGGTTGATAAAGCCTTCATGAGAACCGTGTAGAGTGAGTCCTGTCACCAGTGCGCCTCTTCTCTGTCACTCAAACTTGATAAAGTTTGTGTTTTCTCCAGCTGGATTATTTTGTAAAAATGCTGTGCAAAATGTTGAATATGCATATAAAAAGTACACCATGAGAACAAGGAGAAGCTCAACTATCTATATCTATATTTTTATTCAGGGAATTGACAAAAGTTTGTTGTGCAGCTTTGAGTTGGTTGTTGTAAAGTGTAATTTGAGGTATGTACTTTGGACATTTTAACGGGATTATATCCACAAAACAATCAAGTACAGACTTTTAGCACTGGATATGGTTAAAATGTAGTGTGTATGATATGCTGGGTGCAAAAGATAGTTTCATTTCATCTGTTTTTGCTAATTTAATTCATCTAAATATGGACAAAGAAACACAGTTCCCTTGTTGACTCATTACAGACTGATCTCAGCACACATAACATTTTCTGAAACTCAAAAGCATGAGCGGTTTCAATGAAAGCATAACGGGGGAAAAAAGTTAAATTACCAAAATTAAGTTTTGTAATCAACATATTTATCTAGTGAAAATATTACTGACGGCTACTGTATGTCTCTTTGTGGAGGGATCTGGACCTCAGCCAGACAAGAGTTATCAGCCTACGAGGAGGGGTGACAAGAGAAACGAATTCAAGATTAATTTCCCGGGTCTTTTTGAACTTTAGACTCTTTGTGAAACCACTGGTGAGAGATAATGTCTCATTATTAGCCTTATCTGTACATTTAAAACCATATTCCCTTTTTATTAAAGCAACAATCCATGGATTAACAGCCAGTTTAATCAATCTATCTAGGACATGATGCCATAACAAAATGTATAAATCCCATTACAAGTTGATCACTTGTTATGTCCTCCATGTATAAATAGATTAATTAAAGTAAGTGCTGAAGAATCAGAGCAGCAGTATGTAATACAAAACTGAATATTCCTCTGGTTGCCTTTCTTCAGTCCATTGTTTTGGGGTTGATGAACGGCACTAACATGCTGTAACGTACAGTTAATTAGTTTAGTGTAACATTGAAGACTCTTAAAACTATTAAGTTTAATCAGGTTTTAAACATAAAATGCAGTTTGTATTATTTGTAAACATTTTGTGCTCTTTTTAAATGGTTGTAAGAAATGTCATTTTGATGACATTACAGATATTATGTTTCTATGATAAAAAAAAAAAAAAAAGTGTGTTTTTTGTGAATCCCGTTAATACCACTATATATTCAGGTCTGTGTTTACTGACATCACTTGATGAGAATATTCTTTTAACATTAGTAGAAACCACAAATATTTTTATGTGATTTTCAATTGCATTTCGATGACACTGAACTGGAACAACTGCCTTAAAACATGGTTCAGCATCTGGGTTACACTTTGATATTGTGTGTTTTGACCTGGAGATGATTATAAGACACATGGGCAGGAACATCAGTACTGTATTATATACCTGGCTGTTTCAAAAGTACTTGAATAAACTGCTGTATCCACAGAGATAAAGAGTGTGTCTGGGGGTAAAGATTGCCAAATGTAGTCTCCCTTCTGTAGTGCACTGATAGCGCCTCCTCCTGTCACACACAAACACACACAAACCCAGGCAAGCACACAAAATGTGTTACGTCAATGTTAAGTGACTTCAAAAAAATTCTGTCGTTTTTTTTTTTGTGTGTGTTTTGATAGTTTGTCGGTGAGAGCAGCTTGAACAAACATCTGATTATGATGAGTGTGGAAACCCTGAAATCCAGTCTTAACAAGGAGTAGAGTGGAAAACAGGATGGCACAAATACGTAAAAGTAGATGGAGGAGAAAACGACAGGAAAAGAATAGAACGAAACAAAGTCAAAAACCAAAAATTGAACAGAAAGTAAAAACATATTAAAGTGATATGTGTCCTTTCACAGGTTAAATAACATTTCTCAGCCTTAGTCAGCTCAGTCTGGGACCATCCAGGCCTGTATACCCTTTCCCCTCTGGATGATTTCACTTCCCTTGGCAGGTGATCCATCAGAGGTCACCATGTGTCCAGAGAAATGTTGTCAGGAGAGAAAAGTCAAACATTTTCCTGGTACCACTGAGTTACAGTGGGAGGTTTCTCACTGATCCAATAAAATAACATACATTTTCTGGCCAAAAATAAGAGTTTGTTCAGTAATCTTGATCTTTTAGCATCCATAACTGTATTTAAAGGTGGCAGCCCCATAGCTTGGATAATGTGATCAACATGCTCTCACCAAAACTAAAACTTTCACTTCCTTAAGTGAAGAGATATTACATCTGTTCCTGTTGTTTTTCTGATGTTTAGGTTGTCTGCAGGGACTACATGTGTTTAGCACGCAGAAGTAACTCCCTCTAGATTATGTTCAGTTGTCTGAAAGGTTTGAGTCTTAATGTGTCACAGTCGGGAGAGTAGTTGTAACCTTTAGCTACACTTACATATAGCAGAAGTGAACTTACATGAGTCAAAGATTCTAAATAACCCAGATGTAGCATGTGGGGCTACGCTACTTCAGCCGGTAGAAAATCTCCAGCCTCCATGTTGTTTTGCAACATGAAAAGTCACGTCGGTGATGCCTTTAACTGCTGAAGAGCAGAAGATTTATCACTGTGATTCAGAGACATTTTACGTTCATGACACCACCTCCGGTTCCTTAGAACCGGAGGTGGTGATGGTGGGGGGAGGGGGGGGGGGGTGGTGTGCTGTTGCTCTCCAGCTGAGGGGACTGTCGGACCTGCTCAGCTACATCACTCTCCTCCCCAAAGCATGTGATCATGTGATCACGTTCACCGCAGCCAGGCGAAGTAAAAGAACTTGTGACCCGAGTGAGCGGCGTCAGTGGTGGCGTCAGGAGAGGCTCGGCAGGCTGGGACAGAATAAAAACCACAGCACGGCGAATCCTCACATTTCTCCTTCAACCCATCACCTGCCTCTCACACGTCAACATGGACTGCGGGATCTTCACATCCAAGACCATCCTCCTCTTCCTCAGCTTGATATTTTGGGTAAGTCGTGGTGCCATTTCCTTACCTGTGAATGTTTTTACCTTTGTAACGAAACCCACTGAAAGGAGAACTGTGTGTGGATGTGATCGTTGCCTGCCCTGTAGCAGCCCTGTGTGTTTTAAGCACTGCATCCTACAAAATCAGAGTTGAGACTTGATGAGCCACCCTGGCAGCCCGCAGCCTTGTCACCACACTGGATTTCTTCATTTTAACTAAGCGCTGCCCAGAGTGACACCGACATATTCCTACAAGTGTTTAAGTAACAGTATTTATTAAGCTGAGCAGAAGTCAGGAGTTCAGGGGAGCAGAGATTTACTGGCTGACTCAAGAGATAGTGCATCTGTTTTTGACTCCTTGTGTAGACAACAAGTGATCTACACTGATGGGAGGTAGGGGAGTTAGTGGCCTTCTCATGAGGCACTCCTGAGCAGGTCATTGTGTCTGGCCTCTTGTCAAAGTAAACTTCAGTTTAGTATAGTGTTTGCTTGCAGTTCACCATGTCTCTCCTCATGTGACCTCAGCTGGCAGAGAGTTGTGGTTGTCAGTTATCTTTCTGTCTGAGAGCAAATGGAGTTTGAAGGGACCAACTCAGCCCCCCCAGCCTGTTTGTGGCTGATGTGTATGTAATTAGATTTTTGCGGAATAAAACTGCCCTGTTTGTTTATTTACAAGGGAAAGCAGAGGCACAGTTTATCTTTTCAATTCAGGTCTTCACATGGACTTTTTGGAGCTTCCTTATTTTCTGTCTTTTATGTTGTGCTTCTTCTTCCTCTTTCTCTTCATGTTCTGCTTGACATTTCACACCGGCCATTTTCTCAACTATAAGTTGAAGAGCTTGTTTGGTGAACTGGGGTTTAGTAGGGTTTACCGTATTTCTCTATACAGTTTTAGGTTATGTGAGGCCTTGTGTATATTACATCCCTTCAAAATGCCAAAGATCTGCTAATTACACTGCAGCTTTCTGTTTGTGAAGGAGCAAAAACTCAATAGAGACACTTTTTATTTGTGAACCACATAACTCAAAAGTTCACACATCCTGTTTCTCCTCACTGCGGCAGTTCAGTTGTGTTGTTTGTCACGTCTGTAGATGGTTCATATAGAACAGGGAGCAGACTTTGTTTGTCAAGTGCTGGAACGAACCAATATAACAAAACAGTAATCATCTGCCACTGATTTTTTGTGCAGCTGTGTGATTTAGATGACTTTAAACAAGATTAACTTTAACCACGACATGAAAGAGACTTTTTAAAAAAAAAAAAAAAAAAAAAAAATCAAGCAGAATATCAGCGCTCATCCTTTTTACAGTGTGCCTGGCCCGCTGCCAGGTCTGTCTGTAGTAAATCATATTACAAAGTTAAACACAGAACAAGTCTGAAAATCCCAGTTCAAAAAGATCTTTTGTTCTGAATTTATTGATTGGTCTCACCATTGATCCAGTGGTGCAGCATAAAACATTGTTTCTTTCTGGTCTAAATTTCAGTCAGTTTATTGTGTCTATAATTGTGTAATGGAAGTGTTTTTTCAAACAATTTGGGTGATTTGTTTAACGTCATGTCCTGAATATGTGGAAGCACAAGAGCAGCACCGTCACAGCTGCTTTCTTTCCCAGTCGGCTAACTTCACCTCACTGAACCTGGTCTGAGGTGCAGAGCGGTTACAGAACATTTGATGTGCTGGGGCCCACTTAAAATGATGGCCTCAGACCAAGAAACATCGCCCCAGTGGTTTCTCACATTCCACAGAGGTGGCATCGTGGATGGGTGCTATATGTTGTGTAAGCTTCTTTGTGCTGCTTCTTAGGCACAAGATCAGAGTTTCTGGGAAGATTAGGACTGAGTTATGGAGCTAGTGGGGGGAGGTGGACTCACAATACTCCCTACACAGTTGATCCCGTGACTATGGAGTGATCAAGAGGAGTTAGTCATGGGGCTGAACTGAGGGGTGAATGACTGTTAGGCAACACATAACACACATTCTCACATACGAATAAACTTCACACCATGTATGGCTCATGCCCCCAGAGGGGAAGTAAAACTGGAAATGACACACATGAAGGGGAATTTCAGATTTATTATTATTTAAACTAAAAGGGTTTTTATTTTCTCCTCAAACTTTCCAACGGAACATTTAGCTACTTCTATATTTTCTTGTTCTCGTTTTCTCACTGTATACCAACAGGGTGAGCGTAGTCTTGTGTCCAGGTTACGCACTCTGAAGGGTCATTCATGTAACATACATCACTCAGCAGTTATTTTCAACTTTTGCCTTTTTGGCTCAGCTAACGTGAGTCACCTCATGAGTATGTGTCAAAAGGCAAGAGGGAGTCAGGAGTGCTGATAATGAAATAGAACTGTAACAGCCCCTGTTTTTCCTCAACAGTTTGGGTCTCAACAGTCTCTGTTTTTCAAATGTTTGTTGTGTGGACCCCATTGACCGTTGATTCTTTTTGACCACGTTGTTAAACAGATGCACAAAGCAGAATAAAAAAAAGTCATTATTTTACAAAAAGGTAATTATTTGTTGTGAAATTGTCACAGTAACTTCACTCTGGACTGTGTACAGAATTAGCGCGTGTCTTATGACTGTCCAGCTCACCACTGGAGCATGACTCCATCACAACAAAAGTCGTGATTATAGTGTGACTTGATGCTTAAACCACATCTAACTCTACAAGGACAGACCACCAGTGACCTGACAGCCTGGGTCTGTCATATGAGGTCATATTAGAATCCCTTTGTGCTTTGCCTAGAAGTGTTGTTCTTACTTTATATCACTGGTATTCATGATTAAAGGCAGGCTGTTATCACTGCTCTTATCTTTTGTACCTTTGGAAAAGGAAATGTTGTATTTCAGAATGATATTCAACTTGCCCTATTTTAACTACCAAGGCAAGAGCCAAATGACTGATGTTTCAGGATTATGAGTTTAGATTGGAAGACTGCTCTTTCCACTCTGTTTTCCCCGTTCTTTGTACAGAATATGAACAAGATTCATTCAACTGGAACAAAGAGAGGGGGAAAAAAACACAGATCATGTGACAAATTCCTCAAGTTGTAGCGGTGTGGGCTTCTGCGGCACTTTGCTTTATTAAATGCAAATATTTCCAGCTTTTCTGCAAAAGCGGAAGATCCAGTGGTAGCAGAGATCTAAATGACTGGAGCAGAAACTGCGTAGTGTACAATGTTGTGTAATTAAACCATGTCAGCAGATAAAAGCCTCCACTGTCCAATAGTGTTGATCACAGGGGGGTGTTTATTTTTGTGTTAATACCCAGAATAATATTGCAGTGCACAAACAGGGAGAAAACTTGTCTTTTAATGATCATTATTATTATGTCATCATCATGTAATGTAATGACTGATACTCATACTCTGTAGCTAAATAGTCAGTTGTTGATGTTTCCTGTTCCCCGCAGGCTGCAGGAGCTGCGTTGGCCTACGTTGGAGCCTTTATAATCAAGAGCTATGACAGCTTTGACAGTTTCATTCAGGACAAGTACACACTTGTACCAGCAGCCATCATCATCGGCATCAGCTTGGTGATGTTCCTCTTTGGTCTGTTGGGATGCTGCGCGACCATCAGAGAGTCCAAATTCGGCCTCACCTTTGTAAGTATGTGTGTGTATGTGTGTATGAGAGAGAGAGAGGTGAGGTGTAGGCTATGATTTGTGATTCAGTCATTACTTGACATGACTTTACCTGTCTAAACCTGAGTGCATCAGGGAACATTTGAGCGCAAATGTTTATTTTCAGTTACACTTTTACTTGGATATTTCATTTGTACTTTTTTTTTCATCCTCTCACTTTGTTTCACTTCAGTTTTTTTCACCAAATCTCTGAACAGCTTCCCCTTTTCTTTCTCTCCAGTTCTTCCTGATCATCATGGCAATCTTTGCAGCTGAAGTTGCTGCTTTGGCATTTTGCTTCATCTACCAGGGCAAGGTGAGTAACACATGCAGCAGACCATAAAATATATCATCACTGTAAATCTGCTTTTGCACACTTATATACTGTGTGAGCCCATTAGCAAAGAACCTGACTGCATATGTTGTGTTTTTTTTTTGTTGTTGTCTCTGTTCAGATGAGTGGAAGCTTTGAGAAGACTATGAATGAAATCTTTGCGAAATATGACGGACAGAGCCCTGAGACCAAGAGTATAGACTCCCTCCAGCAGCAGGTTGGTGTCAAGTTCTGCTGTACATAAATAGTTTGTCTAGATTAGTTTTCTCACTTGTGCTTTCGCCTCTGTGCTTCACCTGCTTTATTTCTTGCTTGCTTGCTTTCAGTTCCCTCTCTTGTTCTTTCATTCTTAGCTTTCTACCCCTGTCAAGTCTTTTCTCTCTCTTCAAGAGAAAAGAGAAGCAAAGAATCCTAGACTGACAACAGCTAAAACACAGTTTACTGTTTACAGATGGAGGCAGATGGAGACTATATATATTGTTGGGGCTCAAAAACTCATACTCATACTGTTGTGATAGTAATTCAAGGTCATATAAATGAATTTAATGTGAAAACTCACTATTAGAATAATTCTCTATTTGTAGTACTGTATATATGTGTCAACATGTGATCTACTGTAACATGTGGGTATTGTACAGCAGTACAGAGAAAAGGAAATAATGGCATTAAAGCACCAAGCTGTTCATATACAGGCCAACATACTTAGACTCACCACATTCACACCTCTGGGCCTGTCACAAGTCTTTGTTGCACATGGAGGAAGTGGCTCATAAAAGTAGAACTTAAAGCAGGTTAATGTGCATGTCCAAAAATAAACAAGACTTCAACCATCCCTAAATAACTTTGGCTGTACCATAATAAACTTTCTAGATTCTATAGACTGGTGTTAGATGAATATGTCATATACGTCTTTCTCACATCACCTTCTGCATTTCCATATATTTTTTTTTAATCTTTTTTTTATTCTTCCTTGTTTGTCATCTGTCCATTCTCTGTTTGCAGATGCAGTGCTGCGGAATTAAGAATTACACCAGCTGGAACACCACAGCCTGGTTCAGCAGCCACAACAACACAGTGCCCCTGTCCTGCTGTAAGAACAGCACTTCACAGTGCACTGGCCGACTGGATCAACCAGACCTGCTGAACACAGAGGTAGATCACACAGAATCGCACATTTGTAGTTGCATGAGATTATGTCATTACTGTGTTCAAGATTGTAAGCTGTTTATTTTGTATTTCTTCACAAATTATTTTTTTTCCATATGCAACTTACATACCAGTATTATCTGACACTGAGAGATTTAACTGACTCAAAAAATAAAGGCTAGACATTTCCAAGGTGTGGTTAACACATGTTTACTCACTGCACTTGCATGGATTACAGGGTTGTGAGCCTAAGATGACACGCTTACTGCAGGATGTGTTGGGTTATGCCATGCTGGTCGTTCTGGGCTTCGCAATCATCAAGGTAAGGGCAGGTGCTGTCAAGTATGTCCCAGCACACACTTCAGAGTTGCATCACTGTACAGCACATGCAACATTTTACTAAATATGTGCTGGTAAGGTGTGGGGTCAGCTGATACTGGAGATAAACAACAGTCAGTGCAACAGATGGTGCATGTGAGCTACACATTATACATCTCGTGCATGGATTGCCTAGGCAAGCAGTAGTTGTGTACTAGACAGTGTCAGAGATGCAAAACAGTCTGAGGCACGGCTGAATGAGAATCAGGATTATCAGTCTTTGAATCCACTCCTCTGAAAGAACAACTGTAGCTGCATTTTGAACCAGATATGGTACAAGTAGCATCCAGTCTGCCGTTTCAGTGTTTACATTCTCCACTAATTCACTTATGCTTCTTAATAGGTTCTTTCTAAGAAAGCTGAATTCAGATGTGACCAGGGAAGATACCTCACAGGGACAGTCTCTGTATTCTCTCAAAGGCTACTGCTAATTCTTGCTCTTTCACAGTGATTGAGTGCAGTCTTTCATCCAGCCTAACCTACTTAAATACAGCAGTTATATGTAAACCTGTATGTTCCTCTCCAGAAGTAATTTGTTCCTGTGACCTAACACTGCTCCAGGAGTTGTGGTTTAAAAGATTATGTCTGATCATCTTCTACTTCTCTTGTTGCAGTTCTTTGGGATGCTGAGCGTATGTGTGATCACCTGTAAAGCTAACAGCCGAAAGAGAGGCTACCAGCCTTTCTATGCCTGAGACACCTCCCAAAACCACCCACCCTCTCCTCACTCCAGTCCAATCGGTTCAATTGAGAATGGCAGGCATCCTTACTCTGCAGTTTACAGAGGCTTCCAGGTCAAACATATACAAATCAAAGATTTACATAAGTAATGGCATATACACACAAATGGAACATGTACCTTGTTCTCCTGACACGAGATTGAGATAAATGTAAAGTGGCTTTGGATTTTTAGTTAGTGTCTTAACTTCCTTTTGGAGATTTATATGATAATAGTTCCTGAAGTTTCCTTTCTGGTTGAGCTGTCAAAGGTTTCTCTGCTGTCACAACCCAACTATGGCCAAGCCTCTGACTTCATATAAACTATGACATAAGAAACCATTTGTTAAGCAGTATTTTGCTGGAGGACTTACTCTTCTGTAGCACCTTCTTGTTTCTAATGCTTATCTGTAAACCTCGTGCAGCTGCTGTGACATCACAGGAGAGAAAAGGTGACAGAAAAACTATTTTTGGACACTGAGACTTGTACTTGTAAATCTTGCTGAGCCTTCTCACTCTGCTGCATCATGTAGATGTTATTTTAAAGGACATTATTCTTCGGAGTACAAACAATATATTTAGCTTCTTGTGATTGTGAACAAAAGGATAGCAGTTTCATGCATCATCTAGAAATACAATGTTTGTAGCCCACTGAAGGAATGAATACTATATATACGTATATATATAATGATATGGTCAGTTTACTGTTGAATCAAGTAACAGTTCTGCATAGTTACACTTTGGTTGTGTTCATTATGTTTCTAAATTAAAAAGGAAAATACACAATAGTTTGTAGTTTGGTGTGAATTTATCACTTATCGTTGTGTTGCTTTGTTTTCTGTGTCTTACAATATTAGATCTAAATAGATCTTGATGAGATCTATTATAGATAGATCTTGTGACAAAAAACCTTTTTTTCCCCAGACAGTAGGGTTTTTGTTTGTTTGTTTAGTTTTTTTTACAGTGGGCCTCTGGTAAAAGTTACACCTCACACTGAACGTGACCCACAGTGGTTATCTCCGTCTCACCTCCTGACTCTGCTGATAAAGAGGCCCCTTAGTTTGCCACATACAGAAGATAGGAAGGTTTGTGTTACGTGAACCTCAAAATGATAAATGACATTATGAACTCGTGCCGAGGGGTGTGTGCGGTCATCAGTCATCACACAACTTAGATTAAAGGGTAGATCTAACTGATGAGACAGAAAATGTTACTGATTTCAACTTTTACTTCCATTCAGGCTCAAATTGGCCTTTTACCTTTTTTTCAGAAGTGATTCCAACTAGCTATGAAACGGCATTATTTTTTCCCCATTTACAAGTCCCAACCCAGACATAACCGAATTCCTTAACAACAATAATCCATAAGCATTAGAACACTGTATTGTACTGTAGGTTTTTTCTGTGGTATATTTAGTTGCAGCAGCAAAGAAAATCCTGCAGGTGGTGGTAGAGAACCTGCTCTGAGTTGTAAACTAGCAGTTGTGGTTGTTTATGGGCCCAAGAAACACTCTCTCTGCATAAGAGGTAGAACATGAGAGGACATACATTGTTGTCAGTTATTATATTTATATATGAAAGTAAAATGCATATCAGATTTTTACATTACTGATGAATCCTTTATCAACACTTGTTTAGCTACACTACATTAACAAAAGTGTCATGTAATTTATTCTGTCTGGAGTTTTCAATTATCTGCTCTATTTGTGATTATCATCTGTGTGTCTGCTGATGTAAATGACATCTTGTCTCAGTCTGTGTCCCTCTCATATCTCTGGGCTGCATATCTTATTATGACCGTATCCTTCCTCACTGCTATGGGCTGTGTTGGCATTTAGACACAGCCGGCCCTTTTCAGAGAGTGCTGTTGGCACACACATGGCAAGATAACCTTGTCAGCTCTGAGACCTCTAGTTCCTCCCTCTGTCTTTAAACTGTCTCTTTCTCCCGTCCCCCTTTCTCTCTCATGTCTCTTTATCTGTGTGTGAGTGTCAGGGTGACAGTTACTCGGCTCGCCTTTTCTCCCCTCACGCATCCTTCTCTGCCTGTTTTCTGTTTTACATTTGAGGTGTGTTCGCATCTCTGCTTCCTACTGAGACTGTACTCTTGTTTTTCTCAACTTCCCTCACTCTGTAGTATCTCACATGTTCCCCCTGATATCAGACGGTGCAGCAAAGAAGATAAAGCCTTTTCTCAGTAATGCTACTGTAAGTAATATGAATCAGTCTGAACATATGCTTTTTGAAATAAAGCATATGTATGTATGTATATATATATATATATATACACACATATGCTTTATTTAAAAAAAAAAAAAAAAATATATATATATATATATATATATATATATATATATATACACACAAAACACTAGATTTAGATAGCAGGAGGTTTGAATCACTCTCTCACCTTAAAGGTTAAAACGCAGTGGAAAGCACTGAACTCACTGAGGTAAGAGCTGTTTGCGGGTATGATTTGCTGTTGTTGCATTTTCTGCTCCCTTATGGGTCATCTTTTCACACCTGCAGATGTGGCCCCAGTCTCTCTCTCTGTCTCTCTCTCTCTCTTTCTGGTCTTTCCCTTCCTCTTTCTCTCCCTCTCTCTCACTGTTTCCACTTTGTGTCATCGGTCAATACAAACAATGCACACTAAGCAAACCGACTAAGCCCGGTGTCGTCATAGGGAAATTTCAGCCCGACCTCTAATTTATTTATTTCCTTTCCTACTTCATAAGGGATCTGGTGTAGGGAGGTAACCTGAGGAGGACGCACACACACAATGCTGCGGCTCACTCTGCTGAGGCCAGGCAGGCAGATTCTGTGTCTTTGTAGCGATCCATTGGCTCTTGTGCAGAGAATTCCTTCATGTATCATTTCTATTGCTGTATATCCTCTCTGGATTTGTTTTCTTTTTAACATATCTGTTAGCTTTAGGATCAAACGAATCTCAAAGACCCCCGCTCACCACAAACACTTTGATGCATCACGAGATAGATGACAGGGCATGTTTACTCTCTCATAGGTTTGATATTATAAAAGAAGGACCTTGTCCTTTTTATGAAAAGATAACACAACAGGGAACCGGTACGGTGTCCTGGTTTTATTTGGATTCCATGCTTTCACCTCTCTTTTCAAGGCAGACCCATAAATAATGACCGCATATTGTCAAGACCAGGAGCAGGTGCTGCTGACAACATACCTGCCTCTCTATTTATGTGTTTGTGTGTGTGGTTCTGTAAATAGCCACCCACCACTGACACTGTGATGTCTCCATTTGTCAGATGCTATCAGTTTTAATTAGGGGGTCTGCCTGAAAAGAGGAGCAGAAATGCAGCACAGACATCAAGAACAAAGACTCAAATGGACCAGAAGAGCAGCAGCAATATCATAGCATTATCCGTGTTATCCATAATTTCCTAATTTAATCTTCGCAGCATGAATTGTTATCCGATGTTCATGTCATCTAGCTCTTATTTCCTCCCTTTCATCTTCTTTATCTTTATTTCTGCATCCTCTTTGTCTGATGTTTCTTTACCAACATACATAGGTAATTTAGGGCTAATAGCTTTTCCTCTACATATTTATGATCAGTTTTGCTACAAACCTGGAAACGTTCCCAGACCTACAAATCCCAGATCTTTCATAATTGCTAATAAGAGGTTATTTTTGTGTCTTTAAAGGCACATTTGTGATGTTGCAGCATTTCAGAGGCTGCACGGTGAAAGAAAAACAGCAGAGAGTGGAGACAGGAGACACCAGAAAGTGTTGTTTTGTTCCTTTGTGATTGCAGATGCACTTTCGAACTGCATCACTGTTAGTCAAAGTCATGAGGGAAACATATCACAGGGTCGAAAGAGCTATTAAAGTCATGCTTTGTGCATGTGTGTGTGTTAAAATAATTACATCATTAGCATTTATTGGAGGATTGCAGCTCTCCTTGGGTTAGAGGATATTTTGTGGAGAATGAAATAAACAGAACACACACTTCCAGTATTAGTGCAAGATAAAATATGGATTTGACATTTCATCTTCAACTGTTTTTTTTGTGTCTCTGCTGCCGAATCAAAACATCTGGAGAAAGACTTTGCTCTGATGCAGCTGCATCATAAGTATCCAACAATTTCCTTTTCACTACATTCCATTTGTAAACCTGTCTTATCTTACCAACACACAGCAAAAGCAGCAGTCCTGGGAGATGTAAAGCTAACATTCTTGTTGAACCCAAGCAGTTTTATTTCAGCGACATCACAGAGGAGCTCCAGGACTTCTTGCACTGAGTTGTTGTTTTGGAGGGAATGAACATTTCTCTGTTCGATTTTCCAACAGCACCAGCTCTCTGATTATAACCTCTTCTCTGTAATCAGAAAAGCAACCACTGAGCCACCATCCAGTTTGGCAAATCATTCATCAGATGGCTGCTTCATACACTTAATGTAGCCAAAAAAGTGTCCTGTCAGCCAATCAGGGAAAAAAAGTTATTTAAATGAGCAACAAATATAAGAAATGCAAAAAAGAAGACCAGGTTTTCATCTGTTAACATGACTTTCAATACATAATTGACACAATTAGGGGTCCCCTGTGCCTCCTGCAGCTGCTCTGTGGTCTTGAATATTAATATGTCGGGGCCTAATGATCTTTCATTTCCAATCAGCATCCTCTGGCCCTGTGATATCTATCTGACTGTGATGTCTCCAGTTTGGTGACATCTTTAATGTTGCTGTCAGAGTAAGAGGATGCTGTAACTCACCATCACCAGGCACAGCTGCAAACATCCAGACACTCTTCCCTTCTCACTGATGGAGCCATAACTCCAGTGTGTCACTTTACACAGGGTTCATTACACGGGGCTACTCCTGGGTCTCAGCTCTCTCTACAGCCTCTCTCCTATTTGCTAATCCCTGCAGCTGCAGTAGCACCTCTGCATAATTATTATTACATCCACCATGACCTGCCTTCTCTCTCTCTTTTTTTTGTTCCTCTCATTGTGCTGACTCTCTTAACCACCCTCTACTAACCACAGGCCATGTACTACACTAAATCAACAGATTGTTTAAAATGCAGCCACGAGGCACTGCATGCGAACAGTGGAGCGGGACCTTCTCTTTGTGTTCTCTCTCTCTCTCTGTGCTCTCTGTCCTTGTGTAGGTCTAAAACAGTGCATCAAAATCAAACTCTGATGACATTAGCTGCGGTTTGGGGAGGAGTAACAACTCAAAAGTGAATTGAAACATGACAATAATAATAACGATATTAGATAACAACCCACTCATACACTGTATCAGATAATGTCACAGTTTTTCAACCTTTCAAGCTGGGATTTACAGGCCATCAAAGTGGAAAATGGCCTTTAAATTTCACCATGCACTCATCGGGCTCCTGCTTCCAACTGTAAGCTTGTCATCTTTGCTGTCACTGAAATGACATGCTTATACAAGCTTTTCATTTTCACTCCCTCCACCACTGCATCTCCCTACAGGTCCTTGATGTGGTGGCGTTGATAATCACAGATTCATTCACTACCGACAACCAAAGGCTGCTCTCCGGCCCCCTCTCAAACCCACAAATCCTGCGCCTGTTAGGGAGATGGATGACCATGGTAATGATCAAGCTATTATAATCACAGAGTGACAGAATAATCTGCAGGCTGATTTAGGATATCTTTTTACAAGGAGTTACAGTGACTGATTTCTCCCCAAAACTTTGATATGCTTTTATAGTAGCTCACTTCATCTGTGGGGTAGGGACCACAACCGACTCCCCCCACCTTAACCGAGGTCAGGCTGCTGCTGGGACTCCTAGAGAGAGAGAGAGAGAGAGAGAGAGAGAGAGAGAGAGAGAGAGAGAGAGAGATGGGTACTTCATCATCCGTGGTGCAGTGTATGTGAAGAGTGTGAAGCCGCTCGGGTCTAGATATAGGGTGATCCCTCCTCTCCCTCAGATCAGTCCTCTGGAGCGCTGGCTGAGAGCGGACAGTCGCCCACAGTAACTGGTTCAGCCTCTGGCTTATCTCATCTCGGCGGATACCCCCTCCACCCCCACTCCCCATCATCACTCCGCTCCCGGTACCGACCCGCGCCTGCTGTTCCCGTATCATCTGAATCAGAGAGAGAGAGAGAGAGAGAGATGCGGACATGTTCTCACTTTTCTCTGGCTTCCAAGGACCCGTATCTCTCACATCTTTCCCTCGGATCTTTTGTCTGTGGAAGGCGGCGGGGCTGCGGCTGCGTAGCGCTCCGGTGAGTACTGATGGTTGCTGCTGTTGTTATCTTTGCCTGTATTTCTCTCTTTTTCTCTCCCCTCTTGTTATTGCACACGGAGCAGGTGCTGAGATAGATGAGATAAAGTGAAGCTGTAGTTGGGAGCACACACAGGCCTGGTTTGTCGTTGGCACACTTTTGTCTCTCTTTATTTTTTTTTTTTTATGGGGGGGGGGGGGGGGTGAGGTTAAACGGGGCTTCATGGTTTATTAGAAGCACTTCAGTCTCAGTGTTTTTGTTCCGTCCGAGGGGCGTTACTGTACTGGAGTGTATGGAGACACACACAAAGGCAGCTGCGAGAAGCCAGTGTGTGCAGAGGGGGTGCAGCGTTCCCCACCTGAAGTGAAAGTGCCTGAACGCCTGCTGGGAAACAAACAAACCAAAAAAAAAAAAAAAAAAAACCACAAGAAAGAAAACATGGACAGGCAGCTGCACAAAGCCAGAGTACAACAGGGTGTACCGTTGTTTGCTCCCATCTGCTAACACACTGCCTCAGAGTAGAGGGTGTTCACACTGTCTCTCCACAATCTAAATGAAAGGATATTAAATTAGTGATAGCACCAATTCACCATCAATGATATGACTGTTGATTGCACTAGATGAAAAAGCTGTCAGTGATCTGTTTTTGCTGCGTAACCTGGAGAAATATGGAGAATAGATGCTCAGAGAGAACACCCAGTGCCATCTCCAGTGGTTATGCATTATTTATAAAGTTAGCCCAGCGCTGCACCTCCCACCCAGCACCACTGTCAATGTTCCCCCTCTCTCTCTGTTCTCACCTTACACTCTTACAGCCTCTGACAGTCAGCCTGTCCGAGGCAAGCATGAGTGTGTTTAGAAGTGTTGTGAAGGCTGTTAAAGAGCTGTTGGAGAATGGCTGCTTATACTGCTTCATTTCTAGGGAGAAAGAAAGAAAGAAAGGGGGGGGGGGGGGGGGGGGTAAATACTCAACCATGCCCTCAGGCCTTTGACAGCAAAGAGATTTGTTTTATGGATTGATGGATTGTTTGGGTTCTTGCTGCAGGGGTCTAGGGGGTGTGAGAAAGTCAGCGCTTTTGTTTCATACCACTGCGTGACCTTCTCAGGGGTGGAAATAAGATGAAGAAAATGCAAGAAGAAACAGATGAAAGCCTACAGAGTGGACTTTCCATTGAGAAAAAAATGCCACTCTGTTAATCTGTTCCATTCACTCTCGCTGTCTCTGCTCTGAAGCATCATCTCAAGCTCCACATAGCTGATATTCATTGAACGGATATGATAATCCTCTCCAGCCAGTAGCCACATTAAGTTGCTGGTGTAGATTAGGTTGCCTTTCAGTGTTATGTAATGGTAACTCTCCTGCGACACAGGCACTGTTGACACGCACACACAAGCGTTGTTGCTGTGTAACTTTCGTCTTTATCTTCCTTGTCTGTTTGCTCTCTTTTCACCCTCTTTTCTCTTTTTCCTCCCTAGGAGCAGCAGCAACAGATGTTCTGAGCCACGCAGCTAGAGGCAGTATCTTTCCAGTGACCACAGCCTGATAGTTTAAATCCTTACATTCATGAGAAGGCAACAGGAAGCAGATTACTGAGGGATTAAAACGCATGCACACGTACTGTGCGCACATGCACGCACGGAGGATAGAACTGTTCCTGGATTTTACTGTGGATCTCTCTCTCAATGAACTCGTGTGGCTGGCTGGCTAACTGAGACGCTGTGGTATCATGGAAGAAGAGGAGGAGCCAACCGAGTCTCATTGAATCTACAACACATGCCCTCCTCCTCCCTCCCTCCTCCTGCATCAGTATCGAAGGCTTTGACTGGTCCGGTGAGGATTACAGACAGAAAAGAGAGAGGAGTGCAGAGCTGACTGTCCGCCTGTTGCTGTCCCATGATGCATCTACACATGTAAGAGCAGCATCGGCCGCACAGTGGGCTGTTTCTATGGATACCCCTGCCCTGGGTAGTATTAATAAGACTTACTGATCTGTGCGTGAAGAAGATACAGAGAGAGATTAGATGTGCATCCCTGCAGCATCAGATAACATCTGTGGAGCAGCAAAAGACATCATCATCAAGTGTCAGGAGGACAATGTCGACTTTCTTTTGGATTTGGACATCTGCTCTAGGTGCTTTGTCAACACATGTTTAAACCTGTGGCTGTGCAATCACTGACTGAAACAAATGTTAGCTTTCTTTCCGCTTAGTTTCATATATTTTGATCCTTTCTGAGGTTTCCCCCTTTTTTCTTATTTTTTTTGCTCAGACATCCATTTTCCCAACCTCAAAGTAAAAATGTGATCATCAGCAACAGATGGTTCAGTAAGAGGGTGATTTAATAAGAATCTGCACCCACAGGACTAATATAAGAGGTGAAGTGATGCACAAAGAAACCTCATCTTAGGCTTGAGGAAAATTCCTTTTTTTCCAAACCTGTGAGTTTTTGAGTATAAATGTGGTAGAGTTGTAAGATAGTTCTACACTTTACTGGGCACCTAGAAGTGCAGCTATTTGCCACCAGACAAACAGACATCCACCTGCACCCGCTACCCAAAGAATAGTCAGGTGTCTTGTTATGTCTCTGGACTCACCAGCAAGATGTGGCATTGTGCACATCAGGCATTAACAAAGTAGGTTTAATGTAGAAACTCTGGGGATCTAACAATTACATCGAACTGCCTGAAATCATCTGTCTCTGATACCTCTGAACTGAGCCTATCATGGCCCAACAGGACACTCACCTCTTCCTCCATGGCTTTGACCTCAGCGGCCACTTTGTTGACCTTCGACCTCTTGGCACAGGTGTCACTGGCCTGGTGCTCTCAGCCATGGACCACCGCAATGGACAGCGTGTGGCAATTAAAAAGCTGGTGATGCGGGATGCTGTGACGGTGAAACATGCCCTGCGAGAGGTCAGAATCACCCATCGACTGCGTCACGAGAACGTGGTTCAGGTTCACGAGGTTTTGGCGCCATATGGACGTCCGCTGCCCCGAGACCCAACCAAGCTCAGTGCCCTTTACATTGTGCAGGAGTGCATGGAGACAGATTTGGCTCGGGTGCTGGAGCAAGGACCACTACCCACAGGTATTGGGGCAAACCGGGGAAATTTCTACCTAGAAACAAATCGAAAATTCTACTAGATCCTCCTTGTTAATTTAGTGCTGTCCATGTTCAAACTGTAATTCATGTAAGACATTGTTAGGTAAGCCTGTGCCAAAAACACCACATTCAAACACATTTGTATATTTCACTCCAAATGTATTCGTTCATAACTTGGAGTTTAATTTTATTCATTCATTGTAGGGTTAATCATGGGAAGACTAACAAAACATCCTACCAACTTGATCTTTAGTTTAATTTAAGCACTCAAGCATTTACTGAGTTACGAATACACGTTGTAACTGCAATTACAAGAGGCCGTCATGGTGTAACCTCATCTGATTTCTCCCCTTGAACAGGTCACGCTACACTGCTGTTCTACCAGCTGCTGAGAGGACTAAAGTTCATCCACTCGGCTAACGTCCTGCACAGAGACCTAAAGCCTGCCAACATATTCATCAACACAGACCAACTGCTGCTCAAGATTGGAGACTTTGGGCTGGCCAGGATAGTCGACCCTCACTATTCTCATAAGGTAATAATGAAGCAAAAGGAACCACAATAATGAGTTGGCTGGCTTGGCAGTGCACTGGTAGTTTGGCAATTATTTTTTTTAATGTGAGAACTATGTGAATGATGATCAAAGATGACATATAAACAAGACTTTCAGACTAATCAACAACACATGTACAAACTTTTATCGTCCTCATTACTCTAATCATCTTTTTTGGGGCATGCACATGTAGACAATGCACAAAGTTTAATTTTGAGTAGAGGCCAATGGACCTGTGATCCTTATTCTCTTTTAGTTCATGCTCACTTCGCACATTTAATATTGATTTTATAAATCCATAGTCTTCAGAGGACAAGTAGTCATACTATAAAAATTGAAGGCAGTGAAGCTGATAAAGGGGGATTTTTCACTCTTATTGCTGTGACGCGGTGTAGGTTGTGCTATTGCTGATGGGTGAATTTTGGGAGAGTATTGTTATACTAAACATTATCTTTGCAAAGAGATTGCATCTCCTAAGCTCCAACCTGGTGTGGTTTTCAGACAGCAGTGCGCTGACCCATGTCCCTGTGTAGCAATGGAAACATTATAGGATGAGATACAGTTGCAGAAGAATCCCCCTATTGAGAATCAGTGAGCTTACACACATGTTTTTGTCCACTTCACCATTGAAACAGAATAATTTATCTGTCTGTCTGGTGTCCTTTCACTGTCTTATCTCAGGTGACATTGTTGACATCACTGGTCTGAGTCATCTATTGAAAAGTTTGCTGGCTGGCCAAATGCAGCCAGAATATCTAATTCTTTGAAAAGTGTGTAATTATTACATCTCATTGACGGACACTACATGTTGCAACTGTTGTGCAGCCAAGCTGTCTCCTTTCATCCTATTGGTTTCTCCCATTATGCATCCCCAGTGTCTGATGTTGCCGACCTGTGTCTTTCACAATAGGCCTCTCCAACTGAAATGCTTTTATTAACTTAACTTTTTCTACCCAAACCTGGTATCAAGTTTTGTACTAATCAACCCCTGTAATTAGCCTGTCTATTGAGGGTAACGGCATCTGAGGGATCAGTGTGACAGTTTACTGCTTCATTGTGCCGCTTTAGTATGTGTGAAGATCCCACAGCAATTTGGTTACACTAGCAGGGTAGGGAATGTGTCTGTGTCGTGCGTGTATGTTTTTATGTTTGTGTGCTTTTGGTCTGTGCATGTGGAGAGGAACTCTTCTGAAAGGCAATCTTTGTCAGCCCAGAACACGGGACTGGAGACCAGCTGGGATCAGACACGGGGTGCATTTTTAGGGGAAAGGAAGGGCGGAGGGAATGACGGGTGGTGGAGGAGGAGGCAAAAAAAAAACAAAAAAAAAACTGATGAAGAGCAAGGGTGAGAAATACTGAGTCATGAAAGGATAAGAGAAGGAAAGGTGAAGAAAAATGAGGAGGAAAACAAAAAAAGTGGGATAAAGAGCAAAAAGTGAGAGAAATGAAGGTACTTTGGAGAATGTGAGATGACAAAGACAAGGTTTGCACACTCGGAGTATGTTAAAGTGAACATCTATGCTCTCACACTGTAGCTACAGAAGCTATCTGTCAGAGAACACAATGTTCAGGGCTGAACTGCTCTGACAATAGACAGGTACACAGATACAGCGACAGATACATAGATACACAGACAGATACATGGATAGAACTGGATGTTAGGAGTTAGTTGGGAGTCTGTCCCATCTGATGTGCAGAACATCAGTTTGTCATTGTTCATTAGCATAAAATTGAATTACCAGATTTACGTGTGTGCCAGTGTGTGTGTGTGTGTAAGATGATGCCAGGCTATTTGTGATGCAGAGTTGACACCAAGGCAGATGCCTGCAGTGAATGTGAAAGCATCCTCTCTTTTATTTAATAATGCAGAGCCAACGCATCGCTTTTTCAAACGTTCTGTGGTAATGGATGAGCAGCGCTGACTTCAGCTGTGATGGAAATTCAGAAATAGTATTAACTTTTTTTATTGGGCCATAAAACATGACTGATGGCTCATTTATACTGCACTCAAACAGAGTTCTTGCATCACTGTCGACCTTCAGGTTTTATATTGTGTCATGTTTGACAGGAGAATTGGCTGGTATAGCTTTCTAGTTCTCACTAGTGATCTCCCCTCTATTTAATTAACTGTAATTGCTCCAAAAACATCTACCTCTCAACTATTTTATACCTTTACCTAAGAGCTTCTTTGGTGTCTTACTTGGTCAGTGTGTTATCGCAGCAGTTTTTGTCAGCACACTGTGACTCTGCAGTGAATTGAGATGAGGCTGTTGTACGAGCGGCATGTCTAGAAGTGTGCTTCTGACTACACAGACAAACATTTACTCAAGTGAAGGAAGAAAACAGAGAGGTTGAGAGGAGAGAGAAGGAAAACAGAGGCACAGAAAACATCATTTGTGGTGTCATTTACACTTTGCACTTGTAGGAACTTGCTGTAGCGTTGCCGTTGTTTCTGTTGTGCGTGCATGTGTGAATGTCACCTGCTGAGGCAGCGCTGGATCAGCCCAGAAATTATTCATGACCTGGATGAAGGACAGAGCGAAAGAAAGCGAGGCAAGGTGAATAAGGAGAAGAAAAAGTAAAGTAGAATTGAAGGAATGTAAGGAAATGAGGTGAGGGGAACAAATGGAAAGGAAGGAGGGATGAAACAGGTGCGAAGGGAGGTGAGGGTGGTGAAAAGAGAGTGGTAGAAAGAGTGTGAGAGAGAAAGCATGTAGAAATCAGGAAGGATAGTGGAAAGAGTTCTAGCAGTGAGGTCAGGAAGGGTTTAAATCAAGAAAAATGGATGGTGATGAAAGTAGGAGGTGGTGACAGGGAAGAAGGTCAAGAGGAAGAGACAAGAAGAAGAAAGGAGGTAAATGAAACAAACCTTTTACATTGGATAACAGCCATGACACAATTGTCTGCACAGTGTAAATATAACTACAAAAATGAAATCTCTACATCTCAAGTCCACATCTGTGCAACACCAGCATAACAGGTTCCAAACATGATCAAACTTTTGTCATCAAATATCAGACAAAGCCTGAAAATGTTGTTCTTTTGACAAAGATCAAAAATATAGCCTGGAAGTCACAGTTTGTCATATGCTTGTCTGGAAGTAGAGAAGAGAGCTGTAGATGTAGAGAATGATCAAGAAGGACGGGATAGACGGACAGACACATAGTAGAGAAGGTGGGTGTACGTTTGTCTGACCATCAACTCAGCATCAGTTTCTGCTCTGTCATCTCCTGGCACACACAGGGAGGGCATGAAAGGGAAGGTGCAGTTCGGGCAGAGTGGGCCTGGAGAGAGACAGCGAGGGAGAGAGAGGGAGGGAGGAGAAAGCATAGAAGAAGTAGGGAAGGGACACGTGATAGAGGGGTGAAGAGGAGAGCAATGAGAGGAGAGCAGAGGTGGCACAAGTGGAGCATAGGTGAGAAACAAGTAGAAAGAAGAGAAACACTGAGGCGGAGGAGGAGAGCTGTCCAAGTGTTCTCAATTCAAAGCTGTTTATTCACAACTGAAGAGCTGTGGATCCGGGCAGTTCATTCAACACACTGTATTCTTGGAGCAATGCAACAAGCCCAAAAAACCCATACTGTCATTTTTACATTTTGGTTAGGCTGATATCTTGGTAGAGGAAAAAGGAAACAGTGGACTTCAGGAAAGGAAAAGTAAAATATGTCAGAATTATCAGCACCATTTGTTATGAAGTCTAATACAGTTCTTTAGATGTTTAAGCCTGGGGCATTAAGTAATGTCATTAGCAGTGCAAGGTCAACAAAAGAAGAAATATAGCATGTAGTATGGTGGAGTGATATATATAGAAGAAGTGACAAGTGTGTCAGTGATAGCAACAAGCAAAAGTGTCTCGTTACAGATAACTCTGGTCTGTGTCAATATGTTTGCCTGTGGCTCATCTCCATGCACGGCATCATCAGTAATACTCACAAGGTGAGACCTTACAAAAGTACAAGCAGAAGGGAGCCAAGTCAGAGTCAGACGAGCTCTAATGAGAACATGTATGTTGTTGTTGTTGTTGTTGCAGCAGAAAAAAAACACAAGGTGAGGTTCAGTAACAGCAGGTAGAGATTCAGTGGAATATTTGCTGCCGCCGACTTTATCCCAAAGGCAGTTTCCATCACAGCTGACATAATGTGATGAAATCTTTGTGGATGGAAGTTAGAAAATATCCCATGTGAGCGCTAGTTTCTTTTTTGTAGCTGACATTTTCAACAACTTCAGCTCATACACATGCAAGTGCATGCAGCCAGATAGTAAGAGCTATTAGCAAGCAAATCTCACTGTATCTGTACTGTATGCTCATCACTGAGATATCCCCTGTATATCTTCTTTTACTTTAACTTACCAAATTCTATCTCTCAATTTTCTCTCTTTCTCCTATTTCTTCACCTCCTTCTCCAGGGCTATCTGTCCGAGGGTCTCGTAACTAAGTGGTATTGTTCCCCCCGTCTGCTCCTGTCCCCCAACAACTACACCAAGGCCATAGACATGTGGGCCGCAGGCTGCATACTGGCTGAGATGCTCAGTGGACGCATGCTGTTTGCAGGTACTTCCACTGCTTGTCTAATCCAAAACACTGTCACCATGAGCTTGATGTCCTCACATCATTATATAATTTTGATGACATAATGAAACATCATTAATCACATCATTTTCACAGCTTTTAGTATTATGTGAAAATTGAGCTAGACATAATTTGGTGAACTTAGTGCTCTAGTGTGTTTATCTAAGCAACATTAAGATGTAGCTGAAACAAGATATTACTGTACATTGAAAGAAGGTGTCTTTGATTAGCTAAGTTCTTTTGAACAGAGATGCAGAAAAGGCCCTTAGAGCCTGTATCATAGTAGAAAAGTGAGAGTTAAGGAGAGATTTTCTTCCCAGTGTCCTCCACCAAAGACGCTTTATTCTTTTCTTCAGGCTACTTCTTTGCCTGACCAGAATAACAATGATGATACTAAAATTCTCCCTGTCGGAAGCAGATGTAGCTCCTCATGACAGGCTGATTTGACCTCCACCAGCCTCACACACCACAGGGGAGATGGTGCCAAAAGTGTCATCTGCTCCCTGGTGTTCCTTTCTGCTGATGTGAAGTGTTAGAGATCTTTGCTGTTCATTTCAGCAGGACACCACTGTTTACATGGCACAATATGTTTTTGTTTACCAGAGAGGGAGCAGTGCACTCTCATCCAAATACACTACATCTGCCCTCTGTTTTCTTAATGGTCAATGTGCTGATATAGCACCACCTGCTGGTGTCCATCAGCTGGATGGAGGCAGTCATAGGGGACATATGATTATTGTATGACTGGGTGGAAAAACACTGCAGTGCTACTCTCTGTAGCTTCAAGCATGTTGCACGTCTGGTTACATAACAGCCAGTGACTTCACATTAACTGTTATCCATCAGTTGTCAAGGATCAAGAGCACTTTGATGACTTTTCCCAGAGTTGAGCTTGATCACCTGTGACTTCCCCCTGGTTGTGTGCAACCCCCCACAAAGTCAGATCAATGTCAAAGCATATAGGCTTAACACTAGGATTGGGACATATTGGGGTTAATGTCTGACATTATTAGAAGGATATTAAAAGGACATGGCATTTTTACACAACCTTTCTAAGAAGTGCTATGCAACAGGTTGTACTGTCACCAAATTCCCCGGTGCACACAATACTGTTACCTGTTATGGAATCTTATTTTGAGTGTGACCACACAAACAGCATGCCTGAAAATTTATCCTGTCCTCTTCCGTCCTATCTGCTTTGAAGCACCTTACCTCACCATTTCTTTTACATGACAGCTCACACCCACTAGATATTTCTGTTTGTCTCTAATTGGCCACCTTTTTTTCTGCTTATGTAACTTATCCTCTGTCTCGTTCCTGCTTGTCTCTGATTGGCCGGTCCCCTCCGCAGGAGCTCACGAGCTGGAGCAGATGCAGCTGATTCTTGACTCTGTGCCGGTGCTGAGAGAGGAGGACAGGCAGGACCTGCTACAGGTGATGCTGCTGAAAGTCCTGTGTCCGCAAGATGATAGTGTTACCGGGTGTCATTGTTAGGTTATGTTAGCTGCTTTAAGCTTTAGTCTGCATTCAAGGTTGCACAGCTCTCTCTAACAAGGGCCCTGTTTGTGTGTTGCTTCCAACCAGAATTATGCTTCAAAGTTTAATTCATCAGGAGGGGTACCTAGGAAGAAAGAAATGACAACAACAAAAATATGTACACATCTTAACTGCATTATCCTCCTTCTCAGGTGATGCCTTCATACATCAGTCATGGATGGAGAGTCAAGAAACCATTTTCTGAATTGTTGCCTGAAGTGGATTCTCAGGGTGAGCAAGACAGTTTAGGAGTGAGGTGAAGACCCACCAGTATGAAATAGGACTGGGGACAATTTAAAAAAAAAAAAACTAATAGAAGATTTGATGAGGAAAAAGATACAGCATATAGCAGTTTCTCTGAACTGTGAAGGGTGTAGAGTAGGCAGAAGTTCAGAGGTCTAACACCTGTAATTTAGCCCTGAGAAGAAGTTTTTTAGAGCACACTTTGTGGTCACTACTTTTTATTTATCTCCCTCTTATTCTCCTCTCAGCTGTGGACTTCCTGGAGCGTATCTTGACCTTTAACCCCATTGATCGACTGACAGCTGAAGCAGCACTGTCCCACCCCTTCCTCCAGCAGTACTCGTGTCCATCAGATGAGCCCACCTCCTCTCACCCCTTCCACATCGAGGATGAACTGGAGGACAGCCTCATCACCGAACAGAGCCTAAGCAACAGCAACAGCCAGGCCTCCAGCATCCACTGGGACAGGTGTGCACACTTTTTCACACAGGTTTTAGTCTGATTTTACATTAGCTACTTAACAGACCACTGTTTCACATTAAAGTCCAACAATAACACTGAGGGTTGAGGAACTTTGGGAGAAAAGTCACTAAATTTCCAAAACATTTTCAAAACTTAAATTGCATTTTATTAAATCAATCCACCATTTGTTCAGATTAGAACAACCAGTGAGCTAAACAACACCCTTTGTGATCTAGATTTTAATTACAACAAAATCCTTGTTTTTGCGCTGACAAATGTTTCCAAGTCAAAGTCTTGGACCCCAGATTCTGGCAAAGCAATATGAAAAACGCTTTATTTCCTTTCTGTAAATAAACATATCAGGCTCAATATAGTCCAGAGTGAAGTTAATAGAAATAATCAATTACTTCCTCCCTGCAGGTATGAGAACAGCTCATCAACAGATGTGTGCTGGCACCAGTCAGGCGGAGGGTGCCACTGCATGCCTTCTGGTCACGTTACTTCTGACTTGGGAGACACGACAGAGGATGAGGAGGTGCAGAGGGATCCTCGGGCCAGTTCCACTTCACTGTTAGAGGAGGCTCAGGTTTTTCTACTTTTTCTGTCATTTTCCCCCATACTACACTAACTAGTGCAACCCTTATTTCATTTCAATGAATAAAATGAAAGAAAATCCTGCACACTGTTCAACTTGCATGTTGCACTGCAAGTTGAACGGTGTGCAGGATTTTCTTTTTACATATAAGTTTGGATCTGCTGGTTCCTCTCCTACGCACCCGTCAAAATAGATGTGCAAAGATTTTTTCGAAATGAAATGTGTCAGTTACAAATTCAAATGAGTCACAACAGAGCTACATTCAACTGTCACTTTCCTATCTTCCTCATTTCAAATCATCTTTCTCCCCAATTGCTGCTCCACCCCCCACCTCACCTGTCTAATGTAGGTCGACCCACGCAAATATTCCCACAGCAGCTCAGCTGAACGCTTCCTGGAAAACTCTCACTCCTCTCTGGAACGGGTCTGTGGTTTGGGGTATGGCGATCTGGACTGCGGCCGATCCTGTGACTACAAAGTGGGCTCGCCTTCATATCTTGATAAAATTGCATGGAGAGAAGGCAAACCTCAACACTACTCAGAGCCTAAACTGATCTTGGATCTGTCTCACTGGAAACGTAACACTAACATCCTCCCTGTGCCTGCTGAGCCCATCAGTGGCAGTGTGGAAGACCTGGGAGAGATGAAACAGGAGGAGGAAGCGGAAGAGGAGGAAGAGGAGGAGACAGGGGATTTATTTCAGGAGATCTCTCGCTGGGTGCAGAGCACCCGGTCTCGTCTGCACTCCCCCAGTCCCAGTCCTTCTTTAGAGCGCCGTTCACCCTCTTGCTACACCTCCTCTCCCCCTCTTCCTCTCTCCCCAACTGACCTTCCAACTCCAGTCTTCCACTACACAGAGGTTGTGCAGCAGCCATCATCTGAATTTGATGAATATCGACTAAGCCCACTTCCACCTGTTACACCTTCCTCTAATTCTCTGCCCTCACTTCTCCCCTCATCTCCCACCTCTCCTCTTCCTCCTCAGTCACCTCCAGCAGTTAATCCCCCAACCTCGCCACTGCATCCTCCCCCAGAATTACAGCCCCTTTCCTGTACTTCCTCCATTTCTCAGCCAGTAAATGATGAGTCCACAGAGTCACTTCCTGTCAAGCAAAAAGAGCGACTTTTTGACCTGGATGTGTTCATATCCCGAGCACTGAAACTGTGCAGGCAGAATAAGGAGAAAGCAGACGGGAAGAAAGCAAAGGAGGGAGGGTGGAGGGAAGAAAGCAAACAGCCAAACATCAACCGAAAGGTGCCCAGGCTTCCAGAGCACAGGATTCCACCACCACAGACACCTAAGTCTTGATGTTAAATTTCAGCTTGAGGCCCACTGCAGTATAGCATCATAATTGGTAGCACTTCCAAATGCTCATAGTGCTTTACATAAGGGGGGGTTCCACAGCTGAATGTGCTGCTCCAACATTAGATGTTAGTGTTAGCAGCTGTTGTCTTTTTGGTACAAATGCAATGACATACCACACGCTGTGAGTAAAACCAGCCACTTAAGCAATCCTGCAGCTTCTACCCTCTCAGGTAAGAAGAGGTCACAAGGAATTTGGGTTAAATATAAATAACCATGCTAGCATTGCAAATATCAATGATTTGTTCCAAGTGAGTCTATCAAAATAATCTTAAGTAATCAGCTAATCAATGATTGTAGTATTTGTGGCTTGCTACCATTCGTTGAGTTAAAGATGGGTCAAACTTTGACTTAATAGCAACTTATTCGAACACAAATATCTGCAAATGAAAGTCAGCCTGTAGAGTTATCCAGGATAATGGTACAGCGGCCTACTGGACTGGGATCACTCTGACACTCTTTGAGTTTTTTGTTTTCTGCTGAGTGTCAGTCGTTCAGACATTACTAGAAATGTCAGACTGTCTTCCAAAGGTGATGTTCACCAAATAATGATTGTGACATGAGAAATGCTTCTTCCAAGTTTCTCTGAATGTATTAACTGAAAAATAATCAGTCAAATTATGCTACATGGTAAACCATAAGGATCTTATTTGTTGCTATTTAAACCCTCCCATGGTGACATAAAGAGCTCTGTTGCTGATACATGGCTTGTAAACTTGTATAAACCTGTTGTCATACTTAATTCTATAGTATATTTCTCAAGACTGTTGTCTTGGTACTCTAGTGTCTTGTTTTCCTAGTTGAATGCTAGAGCACTATTTTACGTTAATATGGAGGAAGTTTTTTTGTCCTTTTTTTATGTGGAATGCTCTATGGTAATAATTTATGATTATTCAGCAAACTTCATTCTGGTTCCTATCGTAAATAGTTTCATACCCTGTCTGCCCGATGCACCAAACAAAGGTCATCATCTGCTGTACACGACTGAAAAGATAATGTCCTCTCTGTGCTGGACAACCAGATGTCCCTCACCATATTTTCTCACTTAAAACTTAGCCACAGAAATCTCGAAAGCAAATGTAGCCTATATTTTGAAGAATATAGATCCTTTACAGCCTTTCTAGGAAACAATTTGTACTCAAAATTTCTCAGTGCTGTCCTGTAACCAAATATGGTTATTAGGATATATAGAATAAATAAATTGTATATTTTGAAATACTTTTCTATTCAGTATGTTAGACAGTAGACCCTCAGAATGTTATTTTGTCTGGCATCTGATAACCCCTGTTGACCCACCCCCCAATCATTAACAAGTAAAGGCTGTTGGCTAGTGCCTCATACTTTCTCAATCAAGTGCATCTGACATTCACTTCACTTGTCAAACTAAAAAGCTCAGGATGAGCACATGGAAATGGCATTAAAGTTATTCTGGTGAGCTGGTGCCAAAACGAGTTAGTACACTTAAATCCATGTGCCTCTTATTGTGTAGACAGAGGGAATAGGTTTCCACCATCCTCAGTTTCACTGATGTGTAACACTCTGCTGAGCCTGTAGACTTTGTTTACATACAGCCCATAGATTACAGTCCATAAGGCTGTATATACACAACAGCACCGTTATTGGGAATGTGAGAGGCACAATGCTGAGGTGTACAAACACTGCCAGGACAGCTATAATGCCCCATGAATTAAGACATGTTTAATCTGTTCAGTGATTTTTCAGTCCAGCATCTGATACCCATTCTCTTAAATATCAATCTGAGTCCATTGAATCCATGCAAGCTACATACAGAATATTTTCCCTTTATGTGTAGAACCTTAAAGATAGAGCTGAAAAACCATAAATGTTCTTTGTATTCTTTTCTAATGGTTTTGCAGCTGTGAACCAGTACTGCACTCATAACATTGCTCTAAAAGGATGGCTTTCATTGTATCAATACCTTTTATACACACTGCAGCTAACACAAAAGCTGTGAGAAAGTCATCATTTGCACAACATACTATGACAATGACTTTCAGGGGATTGAGCCATAATGTCAGATAAGTATGATGCAGTACAGGCAAGTATGTTCTTTTATATTCACAATAGACATGAAGCACATTTAGAGTCTCTAGCACATATAGAAACACAGGTTTTCCTCAGTGACTACTGAAAGTCCACCACTGTCAATTCTCATTTTAAGGGATTAAGCATACATGGGTTGGATTGCTGGACGAACTGACAGAAGCATTCTAATTAAGAAAAAGTGCAAACTCTCCATTTTGTGGTTCACATCCATTTATCTATTTATCAGTGGATAAAAGCTGTGCTGCACTTAAACTTATTAAAAAACAGTTTGAACTTGTACAAGTACAATGGTCAAATTCTGCATTATACAGTTTCCTCTGCAGGTAACCGAAGCCAGCAATAACATCAATCGTTGATGTATAACACACACACTGTAACACATGTGGTTACTGAGCCAACTCTTTTAAGTGGGTGAAGCTATGTAGAAAATGTGCCTCTGTACACCTCAGTGGTTCCAGCTTGCTGAATGTAACATATTCTCCCCCCTCTGCATGGCTTTCACTACTGTTCAAACTGCTTAAATGTTGTTGTTTTCATTATGTGTCTCTTCGTGAAACAGTTTTATTTCTGTGGGCTCGTGTCTCTTTTGTACTCACGCTTTACAGAGGCTCCAGCTTCTCATTTGAGAAGAGGTTTTTAAATGCCCACCGTTGATTGATGGCAACCCTCTTTTTGCAGTTTTTGTTTTGCTGGACAATTAATAAATTAACTTGTAAGCTATTCTCTGACCTTGTGTTTTTTCGACCGTTTGGCTGTAATTCAAATCAAAAGCTAGTTGATCTCTTATCATAATTAAGTAAAATGATCACACTAACCCTCTCTTTCGAGTAAGACCCCAGGTAGATAAGAGTAAATGTATCATGATGAGGACTGATGGGAACATTTGTGTGATACAGCTCATCTGGGGAGCTCTCACACAGAAGCTTGTACAAATCAAAGCTTTCCTCCTTTCGAAAACAAAAACCAAGACTAAATAAAAACTAAACTAAAACTGCTTAATTGCTTGTGAACTAAAACTAAACTGAAATAATAAAAAGCAAACTGAAAAACTAAATCAAAATAAAAACTAATGTAAATTTTAAAACTATAATAACCATCTGATCAGTGCCAGATTTATTCTGTAGCATGACAACAACCAGAAGCAACCCAACAGTAACAAAGCACTTTCTTCAGCAACAAGAACAACAGTGAACCCTGTAACAGATGGTAGGGCTCCCACAAAGCCCAGATCTCAACATAACTGAGTCAGTTGAACAGAGATAGAAGACAGTGAGGCAGCTTGAATTTCTCGGCCAGCCTGTAAGTTCTCCAAGATGCTCAGAACAACCCACCTGCCAAGTACCATAAAAACTGTGCAACAGCCCGAAGAGGAGGTAGTGCTGTTCACACTAAATACTGATTAGACCTCGTTATTGTCTGTTATTATCTTTTGATTATCTGTTTGGTCTGCTATTGTATATTATTATCTGTTATTACCTGTTATTATCTGTACTCTGTGTGAAGGCAGTAGAGTCTAAAAAAATATATCTTATAATATATCAGTTGAGTTGTTTTTTTTAAAGCATCTCCAACTCTCTTTTAGTGCCTAAGAGGTTTGCCCAAAAAGCTATTATTCTATGATCTGCCACACTTCATAATGTGTGAGACTGAAAAAAGTTTAAAATCAAATGTGTCACTGCACTCACCTATAATAAATGCATTCACATGAATCATTGTCTCTATGATCGAAGTTTAAAAACAAAGCAAATAGAGTCAGAAATAGACAAGAGTCAAAAATAGACATTCTTAAACTGTGATAACCTCCTTTTACAGTAATTACGAAAAACTGACTCCCCTCCAAAAATGTTGCGCGTGTTGCCGTCATTACGGTAACGCGGAGGCAATCACAGCATGTGATTGGCTGAGCGGCCAAGTTCTTCGACACTGCGTGAGTCTCCTCTTCGCACCACCACTTTGCTGCATCTGTGGCTGCTGTCAAGGGACAAACCAAGCGGTCTCCTCACACAACTCAAACAGCGAACTCCACTAGAAATATGCTCAATAAACAGTAACTTTGCCAACGGAAGGAAACGCAGTATTATACATTTCAAGAGCAGGTAAGTGGAGCTGGTGTTCTCTTTAAAAAGAAAAGTCTGTGCCATCGAAGAAGTTCCCGTTTTCAGAGCCAAGAATTAGCGAGCGAGGAACCGGGGGGAGGTCTGAATGAATGACAGCATGTAACCCATCAGGCTTAGAAAGTGTTTCCTTGTCGATGGGTTTTGTCAAACGGTTGGACTGTTCTCTGTCGATCACGAGGTCGCTGAAACCGAGGCTGAAGTAATACCGACACAACTTGGTCTGCCTCAACGTTTTGTCTGAGCTAGCTAAATGCTAGCTTGCAGCAGTTGTTAGCTGCATTTTGTTTTGTTGCGATATGTGCTTGCTAGGCTAAACATCAGCTTGCCACTGTAGAGTTACCGTTGCAATTTTTTTTTTTTTTGTTGTCCATCAAAACTATTCCCTTCCTCTACCACTTCCATCTCTAAACAGGTCTTAAGGGATAATGTCTTTTTCATTGAATCTTATTAGTCAAGTGCTATTAAAACATTAAGACTCGTGTGACAAAAACTAAATATTTAACTCTTCTCACTGTGGTTATAATCACTTCTGCCGTATGTACATGCCACACAGCAGCAGTCAGTTCAAATATGATCAATGTCAGCTTTTGAATTCATCACACTGGAACTACGTGTCACTGCAAACACAGGTGACTGATATGCACTCCTTAGAGATTAAGAGAATAAAAGCGCCTGTCTGTAAAGTCACGCCATCCTGCATAGCAACTCTGATGAATCCATGTTTATCCATTTCAGGTGACATTATTATACCTACACTCTAAACAGTAGTCAGTATTCCTTTGATTCAGTACTCTGTTGTACTCCGTTGTACTCTGATCCCACTGAATTTTACCTCATAAAAATTTACTCATGGGGTGTGTTCGCATGTCAGAACAGGATACATAGTAAGTCATTTCCTGTGTGAAATCTTTTGCCTGCTATAGTCAATAAGTCACTGCTTGCACATATGTTCTCTCTATATACAGTACAACAAGACTTAAAGATATATTAATCTGGCCAGACTCAGACTGTACTGTTGTATGTCCAGTTTGTCTCATCTGTTAAGAATGAATTTTGTTAGTATCCTAAATGAGCTAGCGTACATGAAGTAAAATGGACAGTTTCACCTGGCACTGAGTTATGAATATTTAAGAAATGGTCAGTAAACCTAAAATTTATCCAGTCAAGTGCAGTTCTTGATAGTATTTAAGATTGGTCAAGCCACAGCCTTGGCAAGGTACTGTATTTGTTTTAAGATCTCAGCACAAAATTAGAACAACCAGTTTACCATAATGTTGATTGATTGTGAAGTAATTCAAACAGTTTTAGGTGAGTTGGTTGCCTGTTTTTTTTCTGAGCTTTGTTGGATACAGTACAAAAACTCAAGATTAGTTTCTGGCTGTGGGAAGTGTTCGCACTTGTTGTTCCATCACAGAAAGCAGGTATGTGCTATGTGTGTAGGTCTGTGCCAGAATAACCTTCCAACTTGGCAGACACAGAAGAGTCTAAAACAAGCAATTAATATTGTTAGGGGATAATAGAGAGTGCAAAAGGATTGAAGGATGTCCACTATATTGATCTCATCTTCTGAGACTTAATATGTTGTAGAAATGAAAAGCAAACATATTTTAGATGCACAAAACCAGAGGATATTCTTGTATGCTGTGCAACACAGACTGGAAATCACAGACGCTGTACCAAGTTCCTTTCCCCAGTGAATATCAAAGTACCAGAGCATTAAAATTTCTGTTTATTGTTGAAGCCAAAATACTGTCTGATACTTTTGCCAGGGTTTATTGTAGCTAATTTTTCCTTGATATGTGGTTGTAAGCTGGTTGTAAGCGCCTTAGACTCAGGCCGCTGGCTGTGCTTGCAATTTCTTTCATCAGACACTTTGGTCAAACAGAGGGGCATGTGATCAGACCGCTGTGCTTCCTCTGGAGTGCAGACTAATGGAAAATCACATTCACTGTTTCCTGATGATTTTTTAAGGTCATCGGTACTATGTAAATTGGTCGAGTTAATCAACACGGTGTGCCTTAACACAGCAGTTGGCATAAAAAAAAACTGTCAGTACTATTTGATGTAGCATGTGGCACATCTTATGTGAATGTTTATTTACATGGGTTTTGCATAGGTATCATGAGCATGGTTGGATGAGCAACTGGAGTAGAATGGAACAGGGCAGGACAATGTTTATAATGCAGATGAATGATCTTTTTCACATTAAGAGGGCAGAGGGTTTGGTCTTTTGCTACCTGAGCTCAGCTGTACGTTGTTCCAGACCATAGAATAATTAATACAGGTTGGATCGCAAGCCTTTTTTGGTCAGCCTTTAGGTTCACATTGTAATCTTGTATTTCAAAAGCAATACTTCTGGGAGCCGTCCATCGTTAAAGGTACAGAAATAGAAACTGCATGCGTGTTGCTGTCCCTCAAATAACGTCCTTAAGGTCTGGTTGCATTTCCTATGGTTTGGGTCTTGACATTGAGCAAAAGGAATTTGGACTAATTATTAAAATGAGTAATAAAGCAATATAAAACAATTAAAACAGAGTGAAGTTGGCATCTGTAATTGTTGGGATGAGATATCATTTTGGCTGCATCTCTTCTGTGGTTTGCTTTGCTCTTTTTGTAAGGGCATGATAATATTCAAAATACAAGATAGCATTGTCTTTGTCACACACAGCAGTTTGAATTTGTTGTTTTTTTTCCATTGGTTCTGCAAGTGCAATGGGAAAGGAGCATTTCCCTTTGCTGCAGTTATTGTTACAAGGGAGATCAAACCTTCTCTTAATTGTCTGTAACTTACAAAAGTGCATCAGAAGAACTGCATGTGGCCTCTTTCTGCACCCATCACAACACAATATAGCAGCAAATCAGTGCGGGTCACATGCAGCTCTTACAATGATGGTGCTATTCCAGGCCATCAGCAGCAGCTGAAAGTAGGATAGGGGGCCCTTGTGTGCAGTGAGTGCGCAGTAATGTTTGCTTATTAATGTGACACCATTTCAGGGAAATTGCTGCCATTTTTGTGTTTTGGCTTTTTTTATATCCTTAACTCCCAAAATACCAGAAATTTTTCTCTCCTTAGTAGATGATTTTCGATTCATAGATGTGAATGCTGAAACATGGTTTCTGTGATTGTTGGTTTTGTCTTGTTAGGTTTACATGTTATCCGCCTGCTCTGCCCATCTGTCCGTCCTTTTGGCTGATGCCACCACAAATTTGTTTGTCTCTTCATGTGGAGCTCATTGGGAAAAGGATTATGACAATCTTTCAAAGCGTTGTTTCTCAGTTCACGCACTAAATCACTTCTGTCCACACCCAGATTAATGACAAGCCGCTGTTACCAGCATTTGTAATCCTTATCTGTGGGGATATCTTTACAACCAAGTGCATTTGTAGGCTTCTATAATTGTGTGTGTTCATTCGCTGACGGTCTTCATTGTTGGTTGCTTAGTGTTCTATCAAGAAATGATAACAGTGCGATGATGTCATGTATAAAGGTTATGGTGGCAGTGCACTTAAGGTCTTGGTTGTCAGAAGCACTAAATCCACATCAAATAGCACTTTCACAGGCACTGGCATCATAAACATTCAAGTTTACATGAATGGGTTTTTCTTTTCTTGGGATCTTATGACAAGTCAACATTCAAAGTTTTCCTCACACAATGTACAACCACTTATGCCACTATAATGATCCTAACAAAGGGAATCTGAAAATAGGACTAGACAACTATGTGCAGTTAAGTTTAAAGTGAGTTTCTCTTTCCTTTCTCTGCAGCTTTCTACTAGTGCACCTTCCAGAACAGTGACTGTCCACCATGTTGTCCAGGTTGAGGACAACCTGGTCCTTGAGGCCCTGTGTCTCTGTTTGCAGATGGGCACACACCAAAGAGAAGGGGAAGCCCCTCATGCTCAACCCCCGAACCAACAAAGTGAGTAAAATGTGTGCATATGTCAGCATTTAATCAGACATGGTGGTTAAACAGATGGCAGCTCTATTTACATGTCTCAAGGCACGTCAGCCTATTTGTCTTAGATTCATGCCAACTATGTCATGTTTGAAGTAGGCTAATTAGCACAAGCATTTTAATATATGTGAGAATTGTATCATATTACAATGTAAGAAAAATATTGCAAAGAAATTGATAAATGGAGTATATGTCACGTTAAATGTCTATTTGTGAATTGTCATGGTTAGTTTTTAGTTGTATCCTCCCCTGTTGTCTGGCTTCTTATACACATCTTTTTCCATCATTTTAATCCCCTGATGTTCCACTATCTCCTTGCAGGTGTCAGTATCACTGTGTCCCAGGATAAGAATAGCAGAGATGTGTGTTGTAGTGTGAAGGACAGAAATTGGCTCTGATATGTTTGCTGGCTATCTTTGTATTAAACTACTTTCCCTCATATCCTAATGATATAAATATGTTCATAATTCAGTAGTCTGATATAATACATATATAATATAATAAATATATATCACATATAACAATCATCATATTTTGAGAAAAGTGCATGAGATTACACATACAGTGTGAAATGTTACAGTATGAACGACATGGTATTGTAAAGTGCAGTCAGTAGGTGCATCAGCTAATCTTATCACTGTAAACTGTAAAACTAAAAAAAAAAAGTCTTTCTAGCTGCTGGCTGGTGATTGCTGTTTATTTTCCTTCTCTGTCTGACTTGGTCTTGCTTCTGACACTTCGATTGGTTTGAATTGAGACCTTAAGGGGATGTTTTCAGGCTTATGGGAGGCTCAACAAATTTCTAATGTCATTTTAATCTCTCCGAAGCAGCTGTACCTGTGTTGTTGTTTTTTTTTTTTAAGTACTGAAGGCAGGATTAAAACTGAAAACTTACTTTCCGATCTTCTAAATGATGACTTGACGGTTGCCATAATAACTGACAAGAAGCTTACATATTTTTTCCTGAACACTTTGCCTTACTACAGAATTGTCCAAAAATGCGAACATAATCTACCACTTAACACCTTGTCATTTTTCATACGAGGGTAGTTGACTTCATAAACTTGGCACATGGATGAAAAGGACTGGTTGCAAAAAGGAGATGTTTATGCTGCAGTCAGGAGTCTTTGTCTTGCACTCTTTTCCTTTTGTTATGTTATATTTCATTTGACTCTTGATATCCTCCTCCTTCTGATCCTTTCACAGTTTTAAAGTATGCATCATACTTCAGGTAAAACATATTGGACTAGTTTGTCTCTCAAATGTTTTGTACAAAAAGAACGTGGCTGTCCTTGTCATGCATCTGGAACCACACCCAACAGTGCTGTCACTTACTGCAACAAGATGGGGACTTGACCTGACACAAACCACATGACTTTTCAGCTGGTGAAACTGTGTATTTAGTGCCCATTACGGACGAGTGCTGTCTATTGTTAGATGGAGTGTTTTGCGGGTTTGGAGGAATGGAGGAGAACTGGAAAATGTCGACAGAACAGTTGAGCTTTTTAGTCTCCTGAGATGGCCCTGGGTTTGGCTGTTTTACACCTGAGCTGATGTTGTTTCAGGTTGTCAAATAATTTCAAAGGAGTTTGATCTCAAGCCTGACAAGTTACAAATGACATTTGTAACACAAGCCTGCTTCAAGTGTCACAGTCTCACTCTGTGCAGGTTTTGCTAAACTTAGACAAGACTGGATAGGCGCTAAATATAGAAATGCCATCGTGTATGTCAACTGGTCACAGGCTATGTGGCTAATGGCCTTAGACATACTGTACACGCCAGTATGTCCACATTGCACTTCTGGCCTGATGGATCATTGCTCTCGTTTTGTCTAGTTTACAAACTTGTTTGTTTATCAAAACTAACTCAGTGTGTAGAAGCATTTTAAGAAGAAGGTTTACGGCCACAGTCGTTTTAATGTATTAATTATGAGAGCAGTTTTTCTGTCTGTCAGCTGAACTCTTGCATTTCCTAAGGCTTTATAAGTCTTCTGAAAACATGAAAGCAAGCGAGTACAAGTATGCTGCTTACTTAGAAAAAGACTTTATCTACCAGAACAGATGTGACTTGCATCATTTGATTGCATCATCGCGGATCTCCTTCTGTCTCGTTCACACACTAAAGGTCATAGTGTTGCAGAGGCATTGTTTATTACATTGCGCTGTTAGCAAGATAAAGTCTTTATTTGAATTATATTTTTTAAAGTTGATGCTGTCCTGCGATCTTACAATCTTCTACCTCAATTTGATTTTTGAGTTGCACAATACAAATTTTCACCACATTACAAAAAAACATGAAATCCTGTTGTAAAATTTGTGAGCAGGATTGATGATCTTTTTTGGGCAGTTAAAAAAAACATCTAGAAATTTTAAAAATAAGAAACATGACTCAGAACAATGAATTGGTTCCCAAAGTACACTTTGAAACCTCATTTACTGTTGCCAGACCATATGAATTAGATTGTAATATCAGGGTACACAGATAGTTATATTAAAGAAATACATACAAACACTACAAAGGAATACATAACTTAGCATTTTTATCAGCTGGCTTGGCTACTTGTCACAACTGTTTAAATCAGTTAAAACACTCAAATAAAAGCAAAGTACAATCTGAAGAAACCAGAGAGGTTTTCAGCTTGTTGCATGACGTTGAGAGGAACTGAGTCCTAGACCTGAGAGAACTGAAATGCTCCATCAGCATGACTCAGCATTTTGCCAGGGGAGCCCCCCACCTTTCATGGCTGTCACAGTATAATCAGCCCCTTCCCCAGCCCCAGACGTGATGGATTCCATGTGGTCCACCCATATTTCATTCA